>VZRO01000581.1:515176-533501 GCA_013397915.1 Daphoenositta chrysoptera | reverse complement strand
TCCCTCCTGGCGCTCTCTCCAGCTGGCAGAGGACAGGAGCCGAGCGGCCGAGCACCTGCGCCAGGCCCTGCCGTACCTGGAGAGCCCGCAGGAGCCCCTGCGAGAGGCGGCCGTCAGGTCCCTTGGTGAGCCACAAGTCCGGGGTCCTGGTCCCTCCCTGCCCCATCGCAGCAGGATCCAGGCCGGGGGCCATGACAGGCTCTGTGTTCCCAGGGATCGCCGGGATGCTCATGAGGGGGCAGCCGGAAGAGCTGCAGATCATCTGTGAGGGTGAGTGAGGGCAGCGGGCTGTCAGCGGGGGCTGCTGGGGGCAGCTGCAATCCCTGGCCCGGCTGCGGAGGGCTCTGTTCCTTTGTGCGGATGAGGGGCGGCACGGGCAGAGCACAGAGACTTTTCAGGGGTCTGTGGGCGATTTGTAGCCAGCACCTTCCAGCTGGTCCTGTTGTCTCCTGCTCCCTCCAGGCCATGGCAGGAGCAGTGTGGGATGGTCCTTTCAGGGGGTTTCCTCACAATGACCCTGGGTCTGTTCTTCTCTGTTCCAGCCCTTCAAGCCCTGAGCACAGATGACAGCCCCTCCAACACAAACCTGACAGTTCAAGTCATGTTCAATGAAAGAGCTGCGTTACTAAGTTCATCTTCTGGATTGAGACAACCAGGACAGCACCAGATCCCATGCAAGAGGAGACCACCTGGAGATCAGAAGAGACCAGCTGGAGCTCCAGGCACAGCTGATGCTGGGCACACCTGAGCCTGCCTGGAAGCTCGGGTGGCTCCTTGCCTCTCCCTCCCTCTTTACTGCTCCCTCCCTGCAGCCCTCAGACCCTGCTCCCTCCCTGCAGCCCTCAGACCCTGCCTGTTCCCTTCTCCTGCTCCCAGCTCATCCCTCTGCTTTGCTCGCCATTAATAAACATTTCAGCTTCTTCACCTTATTTGTATCTTTGTGGAGCTGAAGTGGAGCAAAACCTGAGCCCTGCAGCACACAGGCCCCGTCCTGCCATTCTTTTCTGTTCTGTGTTTTGTGCAGACAGGAACAAGGGCAGATCAGGCTGCAAAGGTCCCTTCCCTGAAGGTCCGGTTTCACACTGTGGAGTTAAAGGTCTTGCTGAGCACACTGAAGGTCAGCAGTAGGACAAAGACACTGGATTTCAGAAGAGCCAACTTCAGTATTTTCTGAATCCAGCCGAGAGGGATTCCATGGCAAGCATCCACTGAGGGCAAAGGAGCTTGGAATACTGGAAGTTATGCAAGAATAGCTTCCTTGAAAGCACAGCAGTGGTCCTTCCCTACAAAGGGAAGGGAAGAGGGCGGAACCAGAGACCACCCTGATTTGCAGTGAGCTTTGGGCGTACTAAAAGTGAAGCAAATGAAACAGCAGAGTGGCCGAGGCTCAGACGCACGACCATCCCACTGTACAAAGCACTGCCAGGCAGTGCCTGGATGCTGGGTGCGGTTCTGGTCCTCGCAACTGAGGAATCGCAGCCCCTGCCTCACACACAGTCAGAAACCCCACAAAATGAGACCAGTGGGAGGAGACCCTTCCAGCCTTTCTTGGACATTGCTGCAAAACAGCCACTGCTTCTTCCTCCACCTGTGTTTGGGGTTTGCTGACCCCAGAGCCAGAGCTAGGTTGTGCTCTATTGTCCAAAGACTGTTCAGAGCAGGCATGGAAAGTGCTCCACACACGGTGGAGAGTCCTGGGAGGTGCTTACAAGACCATCTAACCTAAATCTATCCTCTTTCAGTTTAAATGTGGTTTTCTCCAGCAAGAAAGAGCTCCTCTGGCTCTGTCAGTGCCTGTTCTTGCTGCCTTTGGGCCACCTAATGTTGGGACAAGGAAGTTGCACCAATTCCCGTGTCTGCAGTGGCAATAAAGATGCTGAACTTGGGGTTGAGGAGTTGGTGTGGTGACTATATAAGGATAAACTGGAGTCCTAAAACTCCTTTGATGCTGCGATGTTTGCTCAGCAGCTGAGAACTGGAGTAGAATTGTAGTTTTTCTCTCAGCTTGGGAATCACAGAATCCCAGGGCAGTTTGTGTTGGAAGGTATTTTAAAGATCCTGTCGTTCCTGTTGCCTAGCTATGGGCATGGATGCCTTCCATTAGAATTGGAAGAATTGGACTAATCCATCTTTACGTTCCCCCCTCCGGATTTTGACCTAACGTGAAAATATCAACTGGTTAAAGTTAAATTTTGTAGCTCACAGAACTAGGAACAAGAGTTTGCAATGGGAACAGGAGTTTCCCAATATCCCATCCAAAGGCACCCTCCGGCAGTAGGAAGCCATTCCCCCCATCACTCCAGGCTCTTGCCCAAAGTCCCTTTCCAGCTCTCTTGGAGCCCCTTTAGGCACTGGAAAGGGCTCTAAGGGCTCCCTGGAGCCTTCTCCAGGCTGAACATTCCCAGCTCTCCCAGCCTACCTGGGTAATGCTCCAGCTCTTGGACCACTTCCTGGCCCTTCCTGGCCTCCTCTGGACTCCCCTGAGGATCTCTCTCCATCCATCCCAAAGCCACGGCAGCATGCACAGACAGAAGCTGCCTACAGGAAGAATCTGCCCTAAGGGAAGAGCACACACAAACCTTCCGCTGTTGGAAACACAGAGTTGGGAAAGAGCAGCCCAACCTCCCAGCACTGCTGGAAAACATTTCAGCTGAGGAAGGAGTTTTGTTTCCCTGGAGACAGCAGCTCCCCCTTTGGCTTTATTAAACACAACCAAAGGCACAGTCATTGATTAGAGGCTGAATAAAACAATTCAGCCCACCTCTCCCTCAGGGAACTGACAGGCCACTGAGTTCAGACATCTTCTTAATGAGATGATAGAATTCTAGAAAATGGGGAAAAACTCCTCCCCTTTCTTCAGAAGTCTTGGAAATTGGAGTTCCAAACCCAGAACCAACCAGGCCACCTCTTTGCCTCAGATTTTTGTTCCAAGGGAAAGACGGCTCTTCCATTTTTTAACAGTTCCGATGCTGATTTTCCATCACCAGTTACTCAGTGGTACGAGGCCTTCATGAAAGTACTTGTAGTTCGAAGTTTAGAGACTCCATCTGCTTCCTTGTTTACATGAGCTCACACCTTAGAAATTGTCCCATCTCCAAGTTCCATCAAACTATTCCCCAATTCCACTTGAGTCCTCTGCCATGATTAGACGCAAAGTTTTCAGCTTCAAATCTTTCAAAACTGGAAGACCAGACCCAGCAAAGCCCTTGACCATCCACTTTTCTGTAGCTAGCTCTAGTCTGGGGAAAAAACCTTCAAGCCAGACTGTTTTTCCATGGTTTTCTGTTCTACTCTAAAAGATTTATAAGCTTTACTACAAAAAAGAGTTCAAATCCACAGTAAAATAACTTAGATCCAACTATGTCAGAAAAATAACTTCTTGTTCTCATTCATCCCATCACAGGTCCTGGTGGGACCATCAAGTGGTACAGAAGGGGCCTGCACAGCTGCCAAGGCAGCACAAGAGTCCTTCTTTTTCCAGTCTCCGGGTGCCACATGTGTCATGAGTACCTCGAATACTGTCTGCCACGGATGCAAAAGCTCTGCCAGCGCTCTGTTGCTTTGCATAGCTTGGTCCCACAAAGCATCCCATTTCCGAGGGTCAAAAACATTGTGCTATTTAGATCACAGTCTTTAGCCCATAACAGAAGTCTGTTCGATTCTGTAGATTCAAGTTTTCTGCCGTGTTTTTTCAAAATCAGTTGCATCGCCTCTGAGACATCCTTTTGTTCCTGGGATACACCACTCCCCATCGTTCCCGGATGCTTACCCTCTGTCCCGTGGAAACATCGACTGGGGCACCACGGGCTTAATTTCAGCCCCCCGAGCTTAGTTTCAGCCCCCTGGGCTTAGTTTCAGCCCCCCATAAAGATTAGCCGAGCGTCGTCACCAGTACAACCACTACTTGCGTATTTAAGTCTCTGGTTCAGGGTGCCATTTGTGACAACTGACTGCACAGACTCAGGTCAGCAGGGATACTGAAACACTTTTTGTGGGAAACGAGCTGGTTTTATACACTCCTTCAAGACACAGTATTTCCTTATACGGTATTTTGCACTGAGCAACCTATCACACATTGCCACATCAGAAGCATACTTAATGTCCCTATATGGGGGTGATCATGTGCTGTTCACTTGTGTGGCAGGCTCCTCTCCGTAGGGCATCTGCCTATTCCTGCATTTCTTCCCCCCAGGGTCAGGCAGAGACAAGCTTCTCTGTGCTGCCATGGTGTTCTGCAGGCACATCGACAGCCTGTAGCTCAATTCCATCTTATCTCCCTCTACCGGGCAGGGCTGGCTGGGATGCACTCTGCTGTCTGACATCACAAAGGATGGAGCAGGCTGGAATGGACTCTGGTGCCTGTGACATCACAAGGGACGGGGATGGCTGTGGTGTACTCTGGTGCTTGTGACTTCACAGTGGGTGGGACTGGCTGTGATTTGCTCTGCTGCCTGCGACATTACAGGTGGTGGGGCTCGTTGTGATGCGCTCTGGTGCCTGTGACATCATGAGAGAGCAGGCTTGCTGTGAGGAGCTCTGATAGCTGTGACATCACAAGGCGCAGACTGCCTATGATGGAACTGGTGCCTGTGCCATCAGAAAGGGTGGGGGTGGCTGCAATGCACTCTAGTGCATGTGACATTACACGGGGCTGACTTTGATGCACTCTAGAGCCTGTGACATCACAGGGGCTGGAATGGATGGGGTGCATTCCAGTGCCTTTGACATCAGAAGGGGTGGGGCTGGTTGTGATACGGTCTGGTGCCTGTGACGGCTCAAGGGGAGAGGCTGGCTTTGTTGCAGTCTAGTGCTTCTGACATCACAAAGGGCAGGGCTGGGTTCAATGTGCTCTGGGACCTTTGACATTACGAGGGACAGGGCTGGCTGTGATGCCTTTGGTGCACCTGACATCACATAGAATGAGGCTGGCTGTGATGAGCTCTGATGCCAGTGACATCCCAAGGGGCAGGGCTGGGTCTGATGCATTCCGGTGCCTGTGACATAAGAAGGGGCATAGCTATTGTGATGCTCTCTACTGCCTGTGGCATCACAAGGGTTGGGGCTGGCTTTGATGTGCTCTGATGCCCTTAATCTTACAAGCAGAGGTGCTGGCAGTGATACGCTCTGGTCCCTGTGACATCACAAGATGCAGGCCTGGCTGTGATGCTCTCTGCTGCCTTTGACATCACAAAGGATGGAGCTGGCTGGAATGCACTGTGGTGCCTGTGGCATCACAAGGGTGTGATGTGCTCTAGAGCCTCATATATCACATGGGGCAGTTCTGGCTGTGAGGCACTTTGCTGCCTGTGACATCAAAAGGGGCGAGGCTGTCTGTGATTATCTCTGGTGATGCCTGTGACATCACTAGAGGAAGGGCTGGCCATGATGCACTCTTATGACTGTGATATCACAAGGGGATGGACTGGCTGTTATGCGATCTGCTGCCTGTGACATCACAAGGGCGGGGCAGGACCTGATGTGCTCTCGTGCCTTTTCACATCACAAGTGGCCTAACTGGATGTGATACACTCTGGTGCCTGTGATGTCACAAGGAGAGGGGATTGCTGTGATGCACTCTGGTGCCTATGACATCACAAGAGGCTAGCCTGGATGTTATGCACTCTGTTTCTGTGACATCACAATGGTTGGGGAAGGGTGGGTGGTGATGCGCTCTAGTGACTGGGAAATCAGAAAGGACAGGGGTGGCTGTGATCTGCTCTGGTGCCTGTGACATCACAATGGCTGGGGCTGGCTGTGAAGCAATATACTGCCTTTGACCTCACCAAGAGCAGGGCTGGCTGTGATGTGCTCTACTGCCTTTGAAATTACAAAGGTGGGACTGGCTGTGATTCACTCTGGTGCCTGTGACATCATAGCCACATCACAGGTGGCGGGGTTGGCTGTGATGCCCTGTTGAGCCTGTGACTTCACATGGGGCAGGTCCAAATGTGATGCCATCTGGTACCTTTGATATCAGAAGGGGCAGGGCTGGCTTTAATAGGAACTCCTGCCTGTGACATCACAATGGGCAGGGATGGATGTGAGACTCTCTGCTGTCTGTGACATCACAAGGAGCGGCACTGACTGTGAGGAGCTCTGGTGCCTATGGCTTCCCATGGGGCAAGGCTGGCGGTGATGTGCTCTGGAGCCTGAGACATTACAAGAGGAGGAGATTGCATGATGCCCTGTACTGCCTGTGACATAAGGGCAGGGCTGGATATTATAAGCTGTCGTGTCTGCGACATCACGTGGGGTGGGGCAGTCTGTGATATGTGTGGCTGTAATGCACCCTGGTGCTTGTGACATCACAAAGGGCTGGGGTTGCCTATGATGCTCTCTGATACCTGTGACATCACAAGAAGTGGATCTGGCTGTGATGCACTCTAGAGCCTGTGACATCACAATGTGTGGGCCTGGCTGTGGTACGCTCTGCTGATCCTGACATCAGAAGGGGCATAACTGCCTGTTAAGCACTCTGGTTCCTGTGACATCACAATGGGCAGGCCTGGTTCTGATTCACTCTCTTTCTTGGAAAATCTCAAAGGGCAGAGCTACCCCTGATGTGTTCTGGTGCCTGTGACATCACAAGGGGCTGGGCTTCATGTGAAGCACTCTGGTGCCCATGGCATCTCAAGAAGGAGAGCTGTCTGTGATGCGCTGGTGCCTGTGATATCACAAGGGGCAGGACTGCATGAAAGGCAGTATGATGCATGTGACATCACAAGGGACCAGAGTGCATGTGAAGCCCTCTGACGCCAGTGACATCAGATGGGGAGGGGCGGGTTGTGGTGCACTCCGGTGACTTGGACATCACAAAGGGCAGGGCTAGCTGTAATGTGCTCTGGTTCCTGTGACCTCCACCGGGGCAGAGCTGGCTGTGATGCCTTGTGGTGCCTGTGACATCAAATGGGGCAGGGCTGGCAGTGATGCCCTTTCGTATGTTCGACATCACAAGGTGGTGGATATGCCTTAGTTCCAGTCTTATGTCTGTGGCATCACAAGAGGTCAGGCTGGCTGTAATACACCCTGGTGTCTGTGATATTGTTGTAAGGTATTCGAATCCTGTTGTGGGCCCCAGCCAAGTTATGTTCAGCTACCTTATCAGAGACCTGAAGAATTCATCGAAGCTACAGAAATGTAAACTGTTCTAAATTGGGAAAGAAGCTGTTGGAAGACGGGATAACAAAACAGCAAGAAAGTAGATAAAAAGAAGGATGGTGCCATCCTGGACTAGAACCAATCAGGTTCTCTGAAAGGTGCATGCAGAGCATGGACAGCATAGAAATCCAATCAGATCTGTGACCGTGTGAGCTACAGCTGCAGAAATGTATAAAAATAGTGTAATATAAACAATACACGGCTCTTGCAAAATCATATTGGCTCGTGGTACAAGGGTCCCGAGAGCTCCAGCAGATATCACAAAGAGCAGAGCTAGCTTTGATGCCCTCAGATGCCTTGTGACATCAAAGGGGGTGGGACTGGCTGTGATTGTGGGAGCAGCTGGACTGGAAGCATGTGTCTGCTGGATGATTAAAGAACAATGACTGAATTAATTATAATTGTATCTTTTGTACAGATCACAACCAGCTGAATAAACTGTTTGGAAGGAAGTATGTGTCCTGGGGCTGGAAGACCACCATTAAGGAATGTTATGTATGTGCCGACTTGGAAGACCAGGTGGAGTGTGAATGGGCATGAATGTACGATATCTTATTTGGCTGCATAGTCGGATCCGCCTGTGTAACCTTATCAAAGAGCTAATCGAAAAAGTAAAGTTAGTTAGTGTTGCATCCAATACTGACTTGTGCTTTCTCAATCACCACATATGATGAGCTCTGGTGCCTGTGACATCAGAAGGGCCAAAGCTGGCTGTGATTCGCTCTGATGCCTGTGACATTACAAGGAGTGGGTCTCTGTGATGCTCTCTGCTGCTTTTAACATCTCAAGTGGTAGGGCTTGCTGTGAGGCAACCCTCTGCCTGTGAAATCCCTTTGGGCAGGGCTGGCCACGAGGTGCTCTGCTACCTGTGTGATCACAATAGGCGGTGATGGCTGTGATGTGGTCTTCTGCCTGTGATATCACAAGGGGCAGGAGTACTACAATGTGCTATGGGCCATGTGACATCACAATTGGCAGGGCTGGCTGTGAGGCATTCTGGTACCTGTTACTACACCAGGGGTGGGGCTGGCTCTAATAGCCTGTTTTGAATTAGACATCTCAAGTGGTGGGGCTGGCTGTGATGCCATCTCATGCCTAGAACTTCACAATGGTGAGGGCTGGCTGGGTTTTGCTCTGGTGTTTCTGACATCACAAAGGGCAGGACTGATTGTGATGCTCTGTTGCCTGGATCATCACAAGGGGTGGGGCTGGCTATGGTAACCTCTGGTGCCTGTGAAATCACAATGGGTAGGGCTGGCTATGTTGTGTTCTGGTGCTTCTGACATCACAACGGGCAGGACTGGTTCTCATGTTCTCTGCTGCTTCTGAAATCAGAAGGGGCTTGGCTGTGATGTGCTTTGGTGTCTGTGACCTCACAGAAGGTGGGCCTTGTTTCTGATGCGTTCTGTTCCCTGGAAGATCACAAGGTGTGGGGCTGCCTGTGATGCGCTCTGGTTCCCTGTGACATCAGAAGGGGTGAGGCTGGCTGTGAGGGGCACTGCTGCCTGTGAAATCACAATGACCCAGGCTGGCTGTGAGGCTCTCTGCCGCCTCTGATATCAGAGGGAGTGGGACTGGCTGTAATGTGCTCTGGTGCCTCTGACATAACACGGCTCAGGGCTTGAGTGGTCTCTTCCCCCACTACTGGATTGACCTTTGTTTGACAGTTCCTGCCTGTTCCTATACTGTCTTGATTTTGTTTTGGCTCTAGGTACTGGAACTGGATATTTTTCCATAAAAACAAAGCCCTCTGCATGGCCCCTTCTCCAGTCATATCTTGTTCTTACTTTTTCCCCAACAGTCTTTGCTTGGCTCTTGGTGTTTGAGATATCCCCATCAGTCCTCTCTTTTCTGGGCTCCTACACATGCCAACCATAAGTTGCTCCTAAGTGCTCTTGATGTCAGTTAATAAACAGATCTTTGAAAGGGTGTTACTAATTTAGAATGTGAAACCTGACAGCTTTGTCTTCAGCAAAGATATGTGAGAAAAGGCAGTGCTGGTGCCAAGCAGTATAGAGCTTAACACTGGATGACTTTACAAGTCCCTCTGCACCATCCTGCACACTGGATTTTTTTGAAAAGCATTTCTCACTAAAAATGTAGCACAATATTAGTCTCTAGGACATCCTGGCCCCAAATGAATAATGTTGCAGTGTGCACATTTGTTTACTCGTTTATCATAAGTTTTTATATGGTTTTGCAATATGTTCTGCAAATGGTTTACTCTAGTTTCCCCTACCCCCAGTTGGTCTCTNGCCACTCATTGCTTTTTGGATTTGGTCCCTGGTCCTCCCTGAGAATAAACCCTCCCAGAACTCAGACCAGATGCCCGCCTCTTTATTGCTTCTTCCCCATCCCGCTGCTGCGCATCTGCCACCCTCGGCTCCTGCGGCGTTCCCCTGCCGGCGCTGCTTTCCGCTGCGGAGCTCTGGCTGGAGGCTCCTGCCTGCTGCTGCCTTCGGGGTCTCTCCCGTCTGCATCCATTGCTGGGTGTGGGCAGACGAGGGCTCTCCCTCTAGGTCCGGGCGAGGGCTGAATCCTAGAGCCGTGCGCGCTCAGAGCATAACTGTTAATATTAATAACATTAATTATAGATGCAGCAATTGATTTTATCCTCTCTACCTGATCATCTAGTTTAGCAGTCACATTTGGAATGTGCACCACAAGTATTGGTTTTTAAATTCAAGCAACCACGTACTCCATGTTCATGCAACAGCAATTGGTCTAAAGCCAATTCTAAGGTCCTGGCTTGCAGCTGTCCAGGTTAATTGAACTTTGCATCCAGAGGTGGGACTTTCCCATTCAAAAAGCAAATACTGCTTGACTATTTTCCTCCAAGAGTCTGCAGAAAGGCATCCTTAAGATCAATCACTGCAAACCATTTATACTCCCCTTTCAGTGCTGGCATGTGTGTGTATGGATTAGCTACTACTGGATGAGTATCTGGTACTATTTCATTAATGGTCCTTAAATCTTGTACTCATCTATATTCCCCATTCTGCTTTTTAGCTGGTAATATTGGTGTGTTATATTCTGATTCACACTCTTTCAATAATCCATATTCTAAAATATTTTCTATAACCTTCTCTTACCCTTTTCTTGCCTCCCACCTAATAGGATATTGTTTTTGGCTTACTAGTGTGGCTTCAAGTTTGAGAGTAATCCCCACTGGTTTAGCCACCTTTGATACTCCTGCATCTCAGCTGCCCATACCAGCACAGTTACAGGATTCTCTACCTCCTCTGAGACTTCTTCCACCTCATTTAATTCCTGTAACAAAGAAATCTTTGCCTTGATCGCTTTTGATTCTCATATTTGAATTTGTAATTCCCTCTCCTGGAAATACATCCAATTTTCCCAATAAATCTCTCCCCCAAAATGGCATTGGGCATTCAGGCTTATATAGAAACTGATGAGTAATCCAGTTCTTTCGTAATTTAAATTTCATGGGCTGTAAAAAGGACCAACTTTCACTTTTTCCTGTAGCACCAATTACATTTACCATATGCTTACTAAGTTTTCCTTTACTTGGATTCAATATAGAATAAGTTGCCCCAAGGTCTACCAAAAATTCCACTTCTTCTTTCCCCAGCCTCAATGTAACCAGGGATTCAGCTGGGGTAGAATTCCCCAGTTCCCGTCAATCTTCACCTTCTAATGTAACAGCCTGTAAGACCAGCTCCAGCTTTCCAGCCTATGGCATTCTCACTTCCAATGCCCCTTTTCCTTACAAAATGCCTTCTGGTCTTTCCCTAATCATTGTCGGGGAAATGGTGGGACCCTACTGCCTGCCCTTCCCCTTGTTTCTCTCCCCCCACTCCCATCCCCCTCTTTTCTCTCCCTTATTGGTAAAACAGATCAGTCAAACTACTGACTTCGGCTCCAACTTCTTTGTTATATATTTAGCTTCAGATTTACTTGGTCCAAGTTCCATCTTGTCCTGTATCACTTCACCACAACAAATCCAGTACACATCATCACAACTCTGAAGCAAGCCAAAAGTGTATTCTGCAAAGCAACTAGCAAACAAAAATTTAGCTAAACTACCTTTTGCTTTTGAAGCCACATGCATGACAAATATTTTTTGTCAATAAAAATCCAGATGTATTTTAAGAAAACACATTCAGATATTACGTTTGAGCAGCTCCCTTTGATCAAAAAGCAAACAGACAACCACTCTGTAGCAACCAAAGTAGTAACCAATACTCTGAAAGCATAAGCCAGAAAATTAGTAAAAGGCATCTCAATAATCTCTGAATCTGAGGTAGAAACATGACTTCCCACTAAGTGCTTTGGAGATTTTACTCAGGACTGTGTCATTAGCACTTGAGGGACATTAGGCATGCTTCTGGTCTAATTTTTCAATCTAACTTCATCTGAGTGCAAAACCACTCTGCAGCATGAAGGAAGGCATGGAAATGGCTATGACTGGAAAGTCACCTGGCCAACATGCTCTTGACCCAGACTAAAAGGCTGACATTGACCCACACTAACACAGACACAAAATCACAAAAAGGAATAGTGGCCTGTAGTTTCCCAAGTAGAAGAGAAAAAAATTGTTCTCTTTCCAGATGAAACAGCCTATGATTACTTGAGAGGCTCACCTCCAAAACTTCAAAGGGGAAAGTTCCATTTAAAAAAAAAAAAAAATGAAAATCAATTGCCATCCGGCCAATACCCTAGAGAAATTTTCTTAAACGCCTCTTGAAATGGAAGATGCTCTGATCATTGACACATTGCATTTTTCACTTCAGCTATTTCAAATAAGAATTTTATAGTTGAGAATGCTACAGTTAAGTGCACAATGGTATAAAATATCCATATAGTTTGAATCCTGGTTGGTTCTACTTTGGTAAAAATCAGCAGCACCTGCTCTGCTGATGACACTTCAATAAACATAAGACAACAACATGTTTAACAGTTAAGAGTACTGCTAATAGTTTTTCCTAACAGAACTCATACTTGTTTAAAAAACAACCTAAGAAAAGAAACTTAACTTTATTAATAAAACAAAGAGTTAAAAGGTTACTATGACATTTAGAATAGTATGTCAGAGATAACTGTATAACAGCAATGAATCCTAATTTTAAAAAATTCACACATACTAATAACAGGCCCTGTCCCTGGTAGACAGCTCTGCATAGTGTTCTTCCTGCAAGTCAACTTTCCAGAGGGGGGAAAAAAAATTAAAGGATCAGTAAATTTAGCTGCCATTTTAAGTATTTCCAACTTACTGTGAAGTAATTCACAGAGAGCAATTACAGAGGAAAATTCAGTGCTGACTTTTTTTCACAATCATGCCATCAGAGCACAAACAGGGATAAAGCACTTTTATTTACACTTACTCAGTTTGTAAAACCATGTGTACATTGGCATCATTTAAAGTGCAAACTACATGTCTTCTGAATTAACTGAAGGTGTAATAGGTGCTATGTAAGATAAAATACTGCCACCAGTAGTTATACAACTAACTACGAATGCCAGTAGTATAGCTCAAACCCTGACCAGCTTAGTGTGTTACTTCCTCTTGCATATTACCAGCCGAATACATATTCCATTGCTTTAGATACAATACTTTCATCTTTCCTAGGAGTTTGTCTGTCAGAAACCACCTACAAGGCAGGGAGAAAAACAAAAAGAGAGAATACATAGAATTAGTCAACATATAGTTAATAGTTTTTACACTAACCATTTATTTCTTCTTTTCCTAAGCACTAACATATTATAACAAAATATGTTTGAAATATTTTCAAAACAAGTCCTTAATCCCTGGAAAAGTGACAAATCATTAATTTAGTATTTTCTATTATTATTTTAGAGATTGAACAGACAGAGCTTGTACTTGAACCACATCGTTAAAGAACTGACAGCAAAAGATAAAAGCTAAGGTCACACTGAAGTTAATGTCTGTACAGCCTCATAGAGCTAAGGGTTGACAACACAAAAACATATGTTTCTGTTTCCCTGAAAATACCTGATAGTCACTAGTGGAAGCCTTATATGCTGTTGCAAGAGGTCTCATTGTAGAAATCCTTGTAATATTATTTGCAAGTTGTATTGGTGTGCCAGCAGCTTTTGTAGGTGGAGTGAAAATCGAAGACACTGAGGATGTAGAGCTTCTTTCAAAGTTTTCCATCACACTCTTAAATAGAGGGTTAATACAATGTAAACAAATACTGAAAAGCAGTATTCCAAACTTTATCATCTAAAATTATCTACTATTTAAACATTTTTGATAAAACATATTTGGATCCCAAAAGATAAAAGTCGTGTCAGGACAGAGCATAAGGTACACATGACCACCACACATTTTCCTCACTGCAATCATTTACATGTTGAATTATGCCATTGCAAAGTAATGGAAGGTTAGAATCTGTTCAACTGTCTGTACTAAATGTCAATGAAGTTTGAAACAATGCAGAGAAAATATATTGTATGACTTGCAATAAACTTCAAGTAGTAACTTGCTTCAGGCCCAGATGAAATAAGTAGCCTAACATGCTCTAAGTATTTCTAAAATATTTAACCTGATCCATACAGTACGGTCTCTAAGCCTTTACCAACTTGCAGCTTTTTGCTCAGATTCAACTTACCAAGGTGTTTCACTCAGTCCCCTTAGCAAATGCTAGAAAAGGAGTCAGAAGGCTCCATTTTGTAAGCTTATGTTTAGAAAAGAATGCATGTAGAATGGAAGAGGTAGCAAGTGACTTGATGGGAACCACAAGTTCCACAACAAACCGGAGAAACGAGATGGTAAATAACAACCAGCCTGGGGAGATATGATTTGCTGCATTTAGCCTCAGTGGAGGATAGCATTCAACCAGCCTAAAGAGCAGAAATTTAGCAGCACATTTGGTAGAAGAGTGCTTTCCAAAATAAACAATAGGATTGGTGTACACTGTGGGTGGCATCTGACTCTCTGCTTAGTGCAAGGTGAACCCATGGAACTAACTAATACTTTTAAATCAGAAGCCTAAGCGCTGATGTCAAATCCATAACGTCTAATTTTCAATTGCAGAAAAGTCTTACCAGAACCAAACCCTCAATGGATTAGTCTCCTGAAATATTTTTCCTCCAAAAATACAAGCTAATAACTATGGGCTTATTTATTGGTATATTAAAGTGAATACTATCTACAAAAGACATAATGAGAATTCAAAAGCAATGAAAATCAGATGCCTGGCAATTATATGTCTTAGATCATTACTTCAAGAGTTTCAGCTTACAGGCAATTCATTCATTGATACGAACCAGACACCAAAATAATAAAAAGGCAAGGACAGACCACCAGCAGAAGCCCACAGAGAAAAGGGACATGGAAGTACTTTTGTTTCTGAATTTTATCGAGTGTAAGAAATGTTTCAGACTGCTAAAACTTCAGTAATTGCAAGTTCAATTTCTAGGGCTGCCTTCTCAGAACGGTTTACATTGGAAAGCTTACATTACTCTTTAGTATCATGTATCCTTAAAGGAGACAAAACAAATAATCTGTGCACTATAGAAGAATGACTGTTATTTGCTTAAGCTAATGTACAGTACCTAGTGCCAAGCGCTCCAAGAATTAAAGGTCAGGGCATTGCCAATACCTAGACACTAATAGCTCATGTTAATATTAAGACTACATGACAGCCATGTCTACCCCAATTACTACTTACAAGAGAGTGACATGTTTTTCTATGGAGAGGTAGGAGAATAGGATTGGGATTTTCCTGCTAACAAATTTTCAGTCCAAAATACTAACACAAACTCAAGAGCCAGAAGCACATAGTCACATAAAAAAATAGAGAGATACAATTAGGAGCAGCAACAGTCTTAATCTGCCATTATATCTCTATTGTAGGCCCTAAAAGCCAGAAATTCCAGTCAGGAAACTGATCTCAGTTGTCTCTTATATTATGGTTTCACTTCCTAGTCTCCTTCTTCCTTGTACAGCAATATAATTCTGTGCATTGTAACTTCCTAGGAGCACAGAGATTGCCCAGAATGATCCTTCTCAGCAGGAAATGTTGACAAATATTGAAGAAAAAACTTACCTAAATGCGTAACAGACTATATCTATATAGACAAACTACCTACAATTTCTAATTCCAAAAGAAAAAAAAAATTAAAGAGGTCATGAAAAATAAAAAGAAAGACCAAAAGCAGAGTGCCTTATATTTAACTAAAAGCAACTATTAACTTACTTTATCTATACAGGGCTTGACACCAATCATGATGGATTCACCAAAAATTCTTCCGTCTTTACTTAAGGCTTTCCGGGCTTGAAGCTTTGACTGATATCGAATATGCATCCAGTTTCCTGTGTTGGACATCTGTATGAGATTAAGTGAAAATTGTGAAATGTAGTTATTTAAATGCATAATTTCGCAATGTTTTCTGACATAAGTGTCAAACTAAGACATACCACATGCTTTAATATGTTTCCATACTGAGCAAACTGCAGAAGAATATAGGAAGCTGATGCTTGAGGAAATCTGAAAGACAGAAAAAAATACTCAAAAAATTATGAGTAGTTTAAGAATTCAGGTGTTAAGATACAACCCTAAGAAGCATTTATAGAAATCCAGAAGAGAACACTGTAATGACTTCAGAAGCAGTGACTTGAGAAATACCACCTTCTAGGCACTTTACCACACACTGCAACAGCAGAATGGTGCCTTTCTAACTAGAAAAAATAATGTGTAGGTTAAGAAGAGATGCCTCACTGAAATGTGAGTGTTTGCTTTCTTTAACCATAGCTGTATTTCCTACAGCACCTACCAATGCCAGACAACATCAATGCCCAAGTATTTCTCTCTGTATGCTATAAAAACTTCATCCAGGTTTTTCTAATACTTTGGAAATCAACTTACCCAAATACAGTTACCCATGTGTCATCAAGCTGATCTTCTGAAGTAAGGGAATCACCTTGAGTATAAAAAGGATCTAGCTGAGCAGGAGATAGAGTAGGCTTCTTAGGCTGCCCAATACTTGCAGGACTGAACATGCTTGAAGCTGTTAAATTGAAATGGTATTGTTGAACAAATTTATTTTGCAAGACAGAAGTTTATACTAAAAGAATAAATTCAGTGTCAAGCATTTCACTTGTATATGGAAGAGTTTGATGGGGATTTACTCACAGACAAAAAAAGTAAGTCAATCATAATTTCACATCTGCAAATACACTAATACGTTTTTATGACTAGCAACCTAGTGTTCTCTGACTTCTAAACACCAACAGCTTAATACAGTTGCCATATAGAAATAGGCCAACAGAATAAAGCTTAGCAAGAAGACTCTGGTTCATAGACAAGATATCAAACCTTGTGAAGATAGAAGGCAAGCCATCAATATCAGCTGCTTCATTCAATTACAACCATCTCTGTGCTCAGTTCAACACCACATTTGGAACAAGGAACAAGTAAAGTTGAGTGAAAGTCAGTCTCAGAATGGATAGTTATTTCCTACTCATATCCATATGCCTTTTGAAAAGCTAACAAATACACAACCTCTTCATAAATTAGCAAGGAACTGATGTAGCTTGAACAGTGATGATTTTTCTGTATTAAAGAAAGCACTAAGAAAAGAGATTAGAAATTTTGACAGGACATCTACCTGCTCCTGGAGTCGATGGCAGAATTCCAACTGATGGGCTCTGTGTTAAAGTAA
The DNA here is from genome assembly GCA_013397915.1 of Daphoenositta chrysoptera. Classification (NCBI taxonomy): domain Eukaryota; kingdom Metazoa; phylum Chordata; class Aves; order Passeriformes; genus Daphoenositta; species Daphoenositta chrysoptera. The sequence continues at coordinate 516,695 of VZRO01000581.1, read as the reverse complement.
AGCTGGCCTGCATGAAGATACAGAAAATAACATATCATTCTTATAGGTATACTGCTCAGAGCAAGAGAGACATTTTTCAAGTGATTTAAACATTCAGGTAATAATATTAACTGTTTGGCTTAAGTTATTCCTAACTTTTAAAGGTAAGAACAGATATTTGCATGTATATTTAATAAAAGATTACCAAGAGGTATTAATGAAAAGTTATTTGACAATATATTTGACATATGGTATGTGAAACAAAGTAGCTTTAAGTATCAATACTCAGAAATCTTTTAGTTTAACTTCTGAAAATAGTCATGTCACTGTTGCTGCACTATTAATAACTCACACATTCATATGCATCCTGATGGGAAGGATACTAGTATCCTCAGTTTATCAGCATTTTCACTGCCTAAAGGGTTCAGAAATCACGGAAACATAACTTCTACTTGTAGGGAGACTATTACTACACTTACTTTCCTGCTCAACTATTTAGTGCATAGAAGGAAAGTATACTTTGAGTTTTAGATAGCAGTAGTTGTTTTCTTTCTAACATAGGATTTCAACACCCAAAACAATTTTAGTCTATTTTTAGCCTGAATCATGGCATTTCTTAGATACAAGATCAAACAACCTGGAGTACCTGTAGGCCTAGGAACATGTGTTCTGATAGCTGCTCAACATATTTTGAAATTTAATATCCAATCCTTTAAGACACTATTGGATTCTGTCCTTCACAGAGAACCTCAGGTTTCAGAATAAACTTTTCAGAAGGCAGCAATCAATAGAAAGACTGCTCATTCAGTGGGAAGTGTTCTCCTTGCATCAAAAGGGTTCAGTGAAAAAGGACCTAGTAATGCTTAATTAGTCAGCTAAGCAGCAGAGCTTATTATAAAATTTACCTTATAGAATTTGAGTGTTTCTCTTTCAAAATTAACCCCAAATGTCTACCCAAATTTCTACTAGATATTTTACTCAGAAAAAAATTCCTTCTCTTTCAGTAAGTGCCTCTATTGCCTTCTAAAAGATAATAATAGAAACACAGAACTATTAAGGTTGGAAAAGATCTCTAAGATCATCAAGTCCAACCATTAACCTAACACTGCCATCTTGACCACTAAACCATGTCCCTGAGTGCCACATCCACACATTTTTGAACACTTCCAAGGATGGTGTCAGGGGTTGGAGGCATTGGAATTTTTTCTCCATCCCTGTTACTAGGAGACAAATGGCTAGGTGCTCAGAGCTATTAAGTCTTTTGTAAAAGACAAAGACTATGGCTGGGTGTGGTGAAGAGGAGGCTCTGTGGCCGGAGCAACACCTCGTTCGGACCGACACTGGTTCATCAGACACTGGGAGGAAAGGGACTGTTTTCTGGCTTCTGGCTGCGACCGCAGGAGATCCAACCGTGCTCTGCCTTCTCCTTCTGGCTGGGTGAGCTTTTGGCCGGGGAAAAGGCGTGGGATCCAACCTCTTTCCCCACCGGGAGCGCGCGTATTTCCCGTGCTGCATTTCGCAGCAGCTGCGGGGGAAGCCC
>VZRO01000581.1:486058-511806 GCA_013397915.1 Daphoenositta chrysoptera | reverse complement strand
AGGACTTTTGCAAGTAACAGTTTAAAAACCACGGTAGAGCAAAGAGAAGACCTCTTTCTTTCCCCTGAGTTTGGAAAACTTTGTTAAGTACCCTAATACTGAACAAAATTCCATCATTGTTATCCTTGATGCAAGCTGAGTGCAGGAGGAAATACTGGAAAAGGAGGGGAATGTTTATTTCTTATTCTCTTAATGTTTCTGGCTTTTTTTTTCTTTTAATCCTAGTAATAATAAACTATCTTTATACTTTTAGAAGTTTTTAGGCCTGTTTTGTCACATTCTCCTAATTTATATATTTATATCTCACAAAAACAAATTAGTGAGCTGGTGTTTTGGCTGGTTCACTAAATCAAACCCGTTACACACGGGTAAAGAACTTCTCCTAGTCTGATTAATTAGGTGGTTGAAGAGAAATGAGGATCTACAGCTAGGAAAAGTCACTACTCCAGTCCAATGACAGCAGACATCAAGACTGTAGCTACTACCACTAGATACTAATTAAGAAGTATATTTTTAGTTTTTCTCCACACAGTTTTTGTAAGTTTGACAATCTGTAAGTGGCCTTTTAGAATTCAAAGAAATAGAAAAATTTCTGCAAAGAAACTGCAGTTTGCACAAGCTGCATTTAATTTGCCAGCAGATATCTCTGTTTTAAACAAAGAGAACACATCAATATATGTGTAAGTGACTTGTAAAGAGTCACATAAATTGATTTTGTATTAGGAGAGGTTCATGTTACCTTTCCTGTAAAACAAACTTTTCCTGATACCAAAACTGCCACATTCAAAACATTTATTATAATCGAATACACTGAGTTCACCACTTATTCAATCAGTGGAGTTTGCTTATAGAAAGATATAAAACTATAAGGATTGAAGTCTGCAACAGTCGTGTAGAACAATGAGACAACCTAATTTTTGCTTTCAGGACAATTTTTCAGCATTTAACAAATTCTGACCTGCAAGTAGTGGAGACCTTGTTTCCATCACACCAACTGAAGGGCCATATAAAGCACGTGGCTGTGGAGTCACTGGTGCAGGTAAGTCACCCATCAAGAACCCAGGGAGAAATTGAGCACTAGTTCCTTGTTTTGGAGACGTCGGGGAGCCAAGAGTCATTGGTTCAGCTCCTGAAAATAAAATTTTAAAATACGAACAAGACAAGTGAGCTAACTTTTCCCACTGTGGGCTTTATTAAAGAAATGTAACACAAGATACAGTAAGTGATTAAGATCACAGGACCCCAGAATCGCTGGGGTTGGAAGGGACCTCTGGAGATCATCTAGTCCACAACCCCTGCCAAGGCAGGGTCACCCAGAGCAGGTGACACAGAAACGTCGCCAGGTGAATTTGGAATGTCTTCAGAAAGGGAGACTCCACAACCTCCCTGGGCAGCCTGTTTCAGTGCTCGGCCACCCTCAGTGTAAAGAAGTTCTTCCTCATGCTGAGATAGAACTCAATGTGTTTCGGTTTATGGCCATTGCTCCTCGCCCTGTCGCTGGGCACCACAGAAAAGAGCGTGGCACCACCCTTTTAGCACTCGGCTTTGAGATTATTTACACGTATTGATGAGATCAAAGGGGGTTTAATAATTCATTTTACAGGTAAGCCGAGTTTACCACAACCTTATATTTTTCCCAACTACAGGGGGCGGCCGATCGATTTCACCCCGCTCCACTTTCGCTTCACCCCAGCGCGAACCGGCCCTTCCCGGCGCCATCTCACACTGCAGCTCAGCAGCAGACACTCCCCCGCCTGCAGGAGCCGGTCGGCCCCGGCCCCACTCCCCTCAGAGGTGCGCAGGCAGCGCCGGGAGACCGGCCGGGCAGCCCGCCGGGCAGCGGAGCCCCCTTGAAGCGGCGCCCGGCAAAGCCAAAGCGCTGCCTGGGTCGGGGGGAGCTCGTGGGCCCAGCTCACCTGCAGGCGGCAGCTCCATGGCGAAGGCGGCCATGTCGGCCCGGATGGCAGGAAAAAGGCGGCGGTGCCTCCGCCGGGCGCTTTCAAACGAGACCGAGCTTCCTGCCGCCGTCACTTCCGACCCTCCCCCTGACATGTTGTGGTGAAGGGGGCGGGCGGAACCTCGTCACGGGAGTGAGGCTTTCGGGGCCAGGCACCAGCCCGCCTCGGGCCGCGGCTTCACGGCTGCCCGGCAAACGGTGCCCGCGCGGAGGGCCGGGTCGTGAGCAGAGCTGAGGGAACCGGGGTTAGCGTTACAGGGCTTGTCCTGGGTTGCTTCCACGGGCTGAGAGCTCAGAGCAGCCTCTCCACACTGCCTCCCCAGGGAAAGGGCTGTCAGTCATTGCCAAGGCTGCGAGCACCACAGCCCCCGCCTCCGCCGGGACAACGCAGTGAGCTGTTCCCCCACGGATACGGGGGAGCGGTGACCACGACCAGCGGTCAGATGCAGCGGGGTTGCCTAAACCCCGCATTAACGTTTAGCATAGAATCATCTCATGAGTTGGCTTGGAAAGGACCTGAAAGCTCAGCCAGCTCCACCCCCTGTCATGGGCAGGGACACCTTCCATTATCCCAGATTGCTCCGAGCCAACCTGGCCTTGGACACTTCCAGGAATGGGGCAGCCACAGCTGCTCTGGGCAACTTGTGCCAGGGCCTCGGCACCCTCACTGTAAATAATCTAATCTAAACCTACTCTCTTTCTCTGAATCCATTCCCCCTTGTCCTGTCACTGCATGTTCTTGGGCATGAGCAATTCATATTGAGAACAAGAGCAGTCGTGGTTCAAACACAATGATATGCTACAGTTCAAACTACTGGTACCAGGACAGAACACCAATCTTGAAACCAAACCTTTAAAATCACTTTAGCACACAATTTATCCAAACACAGTGTTCTCTTTATTTTGTTTCATATTGATATATCAAAGCATTAAGAGCTGGCATGAATGCCACAAAATATTATTAAAATCTTGTACAGTTTTTTTTTGTTGTTTTTTTTTTTTTAAGCATGACATATTAATACAGTAATTTCAGCCTGGGATCTCTCAGGAGTGTCAAAATTACATACCCTATGATGTCTGTTCTTTACATATGATGTGGAATAGAGTGAAGGGACAGCACGTGAGGACCAAATGTGAAGAAAAGACAGCATGAGCAGAGACAGATCATTATCAGCGTTTTCTGTATCTCTACTGAAATGATTTACAAAAAAAACCACCAACCCGCTAGTTCCAAGACTGGAATCATCATGTTAGTGCACTTCAAATCACTACTAGATGAGAAACAGTAGAAATATGCGAAGCATTAAAGCATCCTATGCATTTTGAGCATCCTCAAAAGACCATTGTTTTAATTAAAAAAAAAAAAAAAATAATGGCTGGCTAGCCCACAAAATTCAATAATATCATCTATAGTTGCAATATAATTTTAAATCCAATATCAAGGTACTTCATTATATGAACATTTTATTATCTAGATTTTACAACCAACTAGGAATGCACAGATTTGGAAAGAAAGCAACTTATCTCAGTTATTTTATTTCCTTTCTCTATTGCCTGCATTTTCTGATGGTTCAGTAGGCAAACCATAATTCTATTATTTTCTAATATTTCAAGGAAAACTGAGCTTTATCTTTTCATTAGTGCTCCCATTTTAGGCAAAACTTCTCTGAAGTCAGTACAATACTATTTGGCCTTTTGATGACATGCTGGAAAAAACAAGGTCAAAGGAGGCTAAGTAAAGACTTGAAAATGCACGTGTGAAAGGGGATTTCAAAACGACAGATTAAAATACAGCCAACATCTGTTCCTGTATAGTCAAAACAGATTATTTTGCTTCTCCCTTTGGATCAGTCATGATTGTTTATGCTTCCATTTGCCTTTATAATCTGTTCTTGGTACGTGTGAAGCTGCTCCATGAAGCCAGGATTTGGACAAGCCGCAGGCCTTGCATTTTTCACCAAGGAAAAGGCTCTGGCAAAGCTCAGTCTTTCTGAATTCATTAGAAAACCAATGACTACAGCCGCTGCACGGGAGACTCCTGCATTACAGTGAACCAGTACCACGCCATCCTCCAAGAGAGAAATGAAACATAAGTTGGGATATTCATTAAATACATAACAAGTGTAAGAAACTTTATATAAAATTCTTATAAGACTTATTGAAAGCTCCTTGCTGAGCTCAAAGCAAATATTTACACACATAAGAAAGTCCAAACACAGATATAAGCATGATATAGGTGTGAAGTTAAGTATTTTTCTACCCCAAACCCTTTATTATGACCAAGCTCTTCAAACCTAATTCATACCGTAGTGGTAAAACACATCCTCTGTCCTTCTTCCTGAGGCCTTACAGCAGCCCCTTCATGTAAAAACCAAATCACAGACACCTGGGACACTAAAGCATCTGATCTAACTGGGTGCCAATTTTGAAATAGACTTTATTTGCAATATGGAAAGGAACTTGACAGTATCTTGTTGAAGGTTAAAAACATAGCAAGGCAGTAAACAGCTAGGCACGGAGCCAGATTTTAGAACATCTTGTAGTTCCAGTCGCATGTTTCTTGTGTACTCTGCAGGGAAGATTCTGGGTAATAGGCATCATGCACAGGAACAGAAAAATTAGAAAAGATATCATGTGATTTGCAACAGATCTCTCCCTTCCCGTCATACCACCAGTACAACTGCAGCAGCTGGTATAGCTGGTACAACAAAGGTCCCTTAACTGGGAACGAGGGTGCAAAATCCAAAACTACTCAACTACTCAACTATAAATTCACAAATACTTCTGGGGTTTGAAATCAGACTTATCCTGAATTATATATAAAATTAATAGTTTTTATCCTTCTTAAACATTTCCCATACAATCTTTGGGACACCTTTTATCCTTCTTAAACATTTCCCATACAATCTTTGGGACACCTTTTATCCTTCTTAAACATTTCCCATACAATCTTTGGGACACTCTTTTTAGACACTGCAAGTTTTGTTAAGAAATAACAAACCCAAAGTAATGCAAAGACAACTAGACAATCTAGCATGTCTTAAGCAATATTTGCAAGGCCCAGGCTTCGTGATGTTGTCATGTTTGTATGTCAGACTATGACCTGGAAAAGGCTCAGTCCAAACTGTCTGCCAAATGCCCCTTTGACACAAAAAGAAATCACCAAACCCCCAGCACCTCCATGTTCTGAATGAAGATACTGAAACATGACATGATGTGCTTAGATACTTGAGGCTAAACAAAACTATTCTAGTTATAAACAGCCTGTTCTGTCTGCCCTTAACAAGCACAAGTTACTTAATGGGAATTCTACCCACAGACAAAAATAATATGGGTAAATAATATGCACTGGAAGCAATTTTTCTTTTCCTTTGTACAGTTCATGCTTTGTTTCCCTCTTTCACATTTTAGTTTGAAGTATCTTTTTTAATAAGTGGTTTGTTTTGCACTGTCAAAAATTATATAGTGATACCCATGAATCCTGAAAATTATTGAACATGAATAATCTGGGCCATAATATTAAACCAACTTTAATACTGAGAATATTTATCTTTCCTTGCTAAAGACCATTGTTTACAATTCATACAAAAACAAATTTGGCATGTCATTCTTAACTAATTTTGTATTAGCTATGAATACAGAATAAAAGTGAGAAACAGATTGCAAATAGGAAATTCATCTCTATCTACCAAGAACTCCTTGCTCTGATCCTGATACCCTAAGTTTTCCTGCCCAGAAATGGTCTATGGACTTGCAAAAATCCTAAGATTGAAGACCAAGTTGACTTTTAAAAAAAATTTTTATGGAGACAGAAACAAAAATCACCTTCCACCAACAGAAGAGGTGATTATACAGTGGTTATACACCGTGGGCAAAAAGCCTCATCAAGGAAAGAAATTTGAAAGAAGCATAAAGTTTTTGGTGAAGTTGAAGACTAATTCTTTGTGGATCCATTTTACTTTGCAGTGGAACAGAGGCTTTTTCCTTAGGCAAGACAGAGGGAGCAATAAGGAGCAATGTTCATGAATAAGCAAAGATTTTCTCTTTGGAAACACAGGATTTCAGAAGTTTTATTATTAGATATTAAACATATAAAAAAGTATCCCTCATTCATAGTATTATGACCTGACATGGGTCCCTGAACATGTCATGGAAAACCTGCCTACCAGTTTGGAGCCTAGAAGAAAAGTTGAGCTCTGATCAGTATCAGAATTTGTACCATGGTGTCTGAGAGACTTGAGCCATTACAGTCTTAGAAAAGTGAATCCTGTTACGAGTACCCAGCTGGCAATGACTTACAGAACAGTGCAGGCTTCACTTGCATCCTCAAATTCACGTGCTCTCATACTTCCTTCATTGAGTTAACCACGTTCTAGAAATAATTTCTCATATATCATGTTCTCTCACCAGTGAACATCTCTTCCTCCCCCATTTTAGGAGATGAAGCAGTAGTATCTCTGTGATTACTTAAACAGAAGAGCACTTCATGACACAATTTATCATAAGCTCTTTTAATACTATTTTGACAAAGCAAATAAAGTAATTCAAACCACCCAGAGATCTGTCTCTGTGTACCACTATAATGTGCTTTTTGAACTGATCCTGGAGAACAACTATTCCATCAATTACCTTCTCTTTCATCCACCTCTCCCATCAGAAGACTACTAATATTGCTGTAAAAGTTTTCCTGAAAACTCCTTACCTTACAAAATAGTAACTGTGAGATAAACACCAGAGGCAGAAAGCAAAATTGAGCAGTTATGAATGGCAACTCTCATTTAGAAATGAACTGGAAACTGTAATTAGAAACCTTGAAAAGGTCATTAAGTGACAATAAGTTATCACATAGCTTGTAAATTATAGATGAGAGAAGGAAAGAACACTGTGACACAAAGAAAACTGGGGCAAGATCACCTTTAATCCAAACCTACATAAACAATGAACCTGATAGATATGGTAGAATAACATGGAATAATGTTTGGTTGGTGAGTTATAGTTTGGATACCAAAACAATGATTGTCGTAAATTAACAATAAGCCTGAATTTAACAGCTGTAAGTTGGGCATGTTCCTGGTTACAGATAACTCTGCCAAGCAACCCCAAAACAGCTTTTCAGCCTATTTTCTATGTCACATCCTTTCAGGATTTTGTGAGCAGTTAAATCACTTTTGGCTCCAAGACTACTAACACATTCTCTGATATTCTTGGTATGTATGTGGATTCATAGCATCTTCTTTGAGCAACCTGGTCTAATGGAAAGTGTCCCTTCCCATGGCAGGGGGTTGGAGCTAGATAATCTTTAAGGTCACTTCCAACCCAAACCATTCAATGATTCTATGATGAAAAGTACAAGGATGGTGAACAGCTGATAATAAACCACACAGATCTGTAAAAGCCCTGTTTCTTGCTTCTAATCCAGGCTGGTTTCTAATCCAAAAAAACATCCCCAATGGATAAGTAAATTTTCTCCATTTCCTTCTGTCAGGGGTAGTTGGATTTAGGATGCAATTTTTAAATCTAAACTCAGCCCCTGGTCCAACTGTATTAAAGAAGCATTTCTCTAAAACTCAAGACAGTCATTCTGAAAAAGCAATGCTGGAGGGAATGAAGATTAATAGCAGTGCCATGTCTCTAGGAATGCTTAGAAATTACTTGGTTTTTCTATTTAAAATTTAAAAAGACAATGGCAAAACTATTCATTTGGTACCATATTTTCTTTTAACAAAAGCAGATGCTGTAGTTGTTAAATAGTGTAATAAATAATCTAAACAGGGTAACTACTAACATTAATTATTGATACACCATACCTGTATCTTGGCTTTCTCAATAAACTCAAAACATTCAGGGAAATAGGAGGTAATATCAGTTTCTGGGAGGTCCAGGATGGAAATGGTCTTGTATATAAAGTCATTGAGGAAGGCATTTTGGACTCCGTATGCCACATTTAGAACGTGAGTGACCTAAGTCAAAAAAAAGAAAAGAAAAAGAAGAAAAAGGCATTTTCTGAAGATAGTAAACAAAATGAGCAGTAACAAAGGTGAATTAATCTTTAGGCATACAGAGACTCTACCTTACACAGATGCAGTGTTCAGTTTTACGTACATATGCCGTCTATGGTATACTTTTCTCCAAGCAAAATTTCAAAGTGTGCTAAAACATACCGTGACAAATCTCAGGGTTTTTCTGAGAGGAAATGAAAAGATCATTGCTCAAACACAGACTAAAAAATGGATTTTCAACACAAAAGGGAGTTGTCAGCACATGGTTGGAAAATAAAAGAGAAAGCGAAAGGAATGAGAGCACAGACGACCCAACAATCCCTCAAATTTCAAGCCTGCTCTAACCCATCAGCTTAATGTTCCTTCTGGTTGGTTACCAGAACCATTTGCTGAAGCAGAAGGATTTCGGAGTAAACTGTTCTTGGCAGGCAACACCACCTCTGGCCTCCTGCCATCTCTGCTCCGTCCAGGCTACAGCCAGGTTGTGGGTTATTTTAAGTTACAGTGAAGTGAAATTTAGATGGCACCAGATGCAAACCTGGTGCACACCCTGTCCTGCAGAAGCACCACTGTTCAAAGGCCTTATCACCCCATTACTGCAATAGACAAGAGTAAAAGACAAAAGTCTGGGATAGACTTAGAGAAGCTGCTTTGTTTTTCTCGTTTCATCAATCCCCGTAAGGCAAGGGGGAGTGGTGCTGCGTAGTGCCTGAGGTGGAAATGCATATGGCAGCACAGGAATCTGTTCCATTAAACAGCTCTAAACAAACATCACTCTTGCAGGGAAGCAAGACTCTTTTCAGTGGTACCTAGCAACAGGATGAGGAGCAGTGGCCATAAACTAAAACATAATAAGTTCCACCTCAGCATGAGGAAGAACTTATTTAGATTGGCGGTGGCTGAGCACTGGAACAGGTACCCAGAGTCTCCCTGTCTGGAGACATTCCAAACCCACCTGGACACGTTCCTGTCTCACCTGCTCTGGGTGACCCTGCCTTGGCAGGGGGGTTGGACTAGATAATCTCCAGAAGTCCCTTGGAAGATTCTGGTATTCTCTAAAAGCACTTCAGTTTCTTGTGAAGCCAGCAGAAACCCATCCACCTCCAAATGGAGCAGCCTTTTGAAAATGCAACTGGAATACAGTTTTCCTCAGATTTGCTACAGAATATTTCAGAATTTTTAACTTACAAGAGAAACTCGCCGCGCGTGTTACGCGAGATGCATCTGTATGTCCCTGTAACGTTACCTTATACTTTCTCATCGTCTCCAGGTCGTGAGCAGCGTCCTGCGACCCTGCGGGGAGAGAGAGAAGGCGGCCGTCGCTGCGCGGAGCCCCCGCGCCCGGCGCACAGCGCGCCCCTCGCCGCGCACGCCGCCCCCAGCCCCACTCACCCAGCAGCAGCCAGGGCTTCACGACGCCGACCTGAAGGTCGGCGCTGAGGTCCTGCACGAAGCCGCCGCCGGGAGCCGCCTCCTCCTCCTCCTCCATGTGCAAGCAAGCGCCGCGCCACGTCTCGATGATCCTGCGGCCGGTCAGCGTCGTCACGCGGGTGCGCTGCTTCCGCAGGTTGGCCCTGGAGAAGCTCCGGATCTCCTGGGTGAGGGAGTGCATGGCGCGACTGCCGGCACCGCTCGGCGCCGAGCGCCCCGCTCCGACCGGCGGTGACGCGGCCCCGGGGCGGTGCCTCCGCGCAGTGCCGCCTCCTCCCCCGTCCTGTCATAACTAAAGCGGCCTTTACATCGAAAATCCACGTTTCCAGTGCCCTGCTGTTTTGGGCAACCGGCCATGCAGCAACGCCTGCCTGACTCTAATTGGGACCTGCTTTTCGGGAAGCATGGGTAAACACTGTAAGCAGCTAAATGGAAAATATTAGAATTAAATCTATTTGGTCTATTTTTTCCCCAGTCATTTGACTAGTGACCAAAGACTAAACAAAATCAGCTTCTTATGTTTACCAAAGAGGCAAAATGAAGAAAAGGGAGGCAAGGTGAGGCTGCTTCCCCCTTATTCCCAAACGACTTAATGGCCATGTTTTCATGTATTCTCTGTAGTGTACCATTTGTAGTGTTCCACAGCTGGTACATAGTCATAAAATCACAGCATGGTTTGGGCTGGGAGGGACCTTAAAGGTCATCTCGTTCCAACCCCCCTGCCATGTGCATGGACACTTTCCACTAGCACAGGTTGTTCCAAGCCCCATCCTGGCTTTCAACACTTCCAGAGATGGGGAATCCACAGCTTCTCTGGGCAACCTGTTCCAGTGCCTCACCACCCCCATAGTAAAGAATTTCTTCCAGATATCTATTTCCCTTCTTTCTGTTTGAACTTATTCTTTCTTGTCCTATCACTGAGGTTCCTGATAGAGAATCCCTTTTCCTTGTAGGTCCCTTCAGATAATGGAAGGCTACGTAAGTGTGTGAAATGTTTGATTGCAAAGTTAGAAGGTAATACTGTTAACTTAAATTCTGCCAGAAATACATTTCAATTTGCTAACAATCCTCTGTGCTGGCTTGTAGAATAAGGACATATTACTACAGTACTTCACTTCTTGTAATATTCCTCAAACTTATGCTGGAGGGATATGATGACTCTGAAAAGATCCTCCTGATAGTTCTGCAGAATGCAGTACAGACCAAAGGCATGTAAAGAGGTCTACAAATGCCTTGCCAATTCAAGAAACAGAGAACGCTGTTAGGAACTGCAAGAGCATTAGTTATTTCTGGGAATACCAGAGGCAATTTTCTAGCAGGAATTAGACATTAAATCAAGGTAATCTAAAGAAGGCAGAATACCCCACACACTGTCTGCAGAAGCTAGTCTAAACTAAGATAAAATCAGACATGCTTAGTGTAGGGAGAGGAACAGAACAGAGATCTGGGCTAGATGAGAGGTTAGGGTGACAAAGGCACCTTTAGGTACAAGTAAGAGGTTTTGTAACATTCTGCATGGTAGATATGTGGCCTCTCTGAAAGTGGACTGTGCTTCATAGCAGTTAACTTAAAACAGTAATGATGCAGAAGTTGATTCATTTGGTTTTTGTTAAGGCCTTATCAGTTATTTTGATGAAATTGATCAGAAAGGAAGCTGGCCCAAGCCAGCAATTACATAGAATTTCATGTCTGTTCTCAGGCTGTACTGGCTCACTACAGCTGCCTCTGTGAAAGACAAGGATATTGGGGTATCTTGCAAGATTGCAGAGAACCTCGTGTCAGGAAATTTGCAAGGCCTTAGCAAAATTTGCTTGCAGTCCAGCCCCAGCATCCTGCCCTTAGAGTAACCAGGTGCTTTGTAGCCAACTTCTGGCCCGTATGAGTATGGGGTGTGCTGTGTAAGTATTTGCAAGACTAAAACAGATCTATAAGACACTCACAATTAATAATACAACTATGTGTTGTTCTTTAATCTCAGAGGAGGAAGATGCAATAGGTGCAGATGCAGAAAGGCAGCCAATCCAAAGTAATGGATTCCTTTTCTGCTAGGGATGTTGGTCCTTGTTATAACTGCCTTAAACACCAGGGGTCCCTACTGAACATAAAATCTGTGCTGTTCTTTTCTCTCTGAAATCCTAACACACTGCAGATGTTTATATCCAGAATTAGTATCTTATTATTTAGTGTGTCCATGTCATAAGCATTCGATCTAGCTTGAATCGACACTATTTCTTATAAAGCAGACATTTCCATGCTGATGTCAAATTGTTAATACTGTTAATTACAGAATAGAACATAGTAATGAATTAGAGTTTAAAACAGTTCACAGATGAATTCCTATATTCCTCTTGCATGTTTTGCTGAGAGTAGAAGACTTCTCTAAAGGTGTGGCAGGAGCTGGATGCTTTCTCTACTTCCTTGGCTGAATGTATTTATGGTATTTCTGGATCTTCAGGTTTTGAATAAGCTACATATCAATGCAAATGCAGTAGTTGCAAGTAATTTCTAATGTTATGGTTCTTCTGTCAAAAAGTCAGCAGAACCTATTCTATGGGTATGAACTAAGAAATGTGTATTGTAATTACTAATTATTACAAAATGCAGCTTGTACATATTCAAAATGCCCATATGGCAGTGCATCATCTTTCTGCTCTATTTCCTTTCACTATTATTTTGGTGTAGGCACTGTCTGTACTTATTGATGCAAAAGAGCTGGCTTCTATCAGAAAAGTGATAACCAGACATTCCAGATAGCTGACTTTGAAAAAGCAGCCTTGCACTCTGAAAAATGCGTATGTTTGAGGGTTGAGATTGATTGTAAAATGCACAGAAAATTGACAATTGATTCTTATGTTGGTAATTTAACTGGAGAATTGAACCCTAATTACATTAATTACATCACATTTCAAACTGCATTTACCAGATGACTTTGAGGAGTGAGAGAAATGGGGGAGAAAATCAAACTATTGTCAGCTAATATCTAACTCTAATAATGCCTCTGTTTCAGACTCTATGTTTCTTAGTTGAAAATAACAGAGAAGTTGAAAATAACTGAGTGCACCAGTTGGTGACTGGATGACTGTGAATCATGAATGTAGTGTGGTGATGAGAAATGAAAGTGTGAAGGTGGAATGCATGAGGAGATATTTAAAATAAAGAGAGGGAAATAATAATGCCATTGTATAAAGTTCTAATAAGCACTTTTGGAAGTGCATTGTGCTATTTGGGGATGATGGTATTCAGGAAAGTTGATCTCATACTTGAAAAAAGTGCAAAGAATAGTTTAAAGCTTAAATTGCACTGCGTATTTCAGACTCTCATCAAAGCACTGGGTGGTACATGGACCCCTTGGGACAGGCAGCTCCTGTTCATGATGAATTGGGAAGGAGTAGCCTCCTGCAGAGGGACTATTTCACCACCATTTGTACCAAAACACACATAAGCACTTCTAGCAATGACTTACCTGCTTCATACACTCCAGGATGCTGTGTTCCACACAGCCTGGAGGCCCCTAGCTGGAGCAGAGTCTTGGTTTCAACTTCGCAAAGCTTCAAGATACGATGCCTATTCCTGCTGGGTTTTCCCTTTCTGAAGCGGTTTGGAGTCACAAGCTCAGGATCATTCACACCCTGAGCAACAGGGCAAGATGGCACATGGGAGGATGGCTAGAGTATGATATGCTCCCCTTTCCCTTCAGTGGCATATGTCTGTTCTCCGTGCCATTTCCTTCATGTAGAGAGGTTTTGGCTGAGAGACAACCACTCATTTGTTCTCATCAGTTGGTTTTTCATCCTTTAGACTTGCCAATATCTGGTAGGGAGGGAATACTCTGGAAGAAAACTAGAGTCTCAGCAATGCTGATGGAGAGTGATTTGTCCTCTTTTCCAGCCTCCTTGTGTACCTTTGTCCCACATCCGGAATGAGGATGCAGATATTAACTCCTTTGTTCTGGTATCCAGTAACATGCCTGGAAAATCTATCATAAGTGGAAACCTGACTAGAAAGTGAGATTTAAAAAGCTAGCAAAGTGCAGACAAAATCTTGAGATGTTATTTTATGAGGAAGAATGAATTTGTAGCAAGACCTTTTCCAGAATTTAGTATCGTGAAGGTGAAAAGTCCACAAAGATTCTCAGTTTTGTGTACTGAGATCATTGCTGAGGTGAACTGTGAAGGCCTAAGAAACTGTAAGTTTGACAATTATTGTGGGTTTTGGGGGTTTTTCCTAGGATGACAGGAATAAGGGGTGAAGGCAGGGGCAGATTAAGTACATAGCATTTTAAATGTGTTGCTGCAGTAGTTGGTCCAAATGAGAAGCAGGACCATGCTGAAGGCTGTGTACAGAAAGTTAACAGGGCATTCCTGCTCAAAGTGCTGCAGTTACACATACTGTGACCTGGTTGTTAGTGAGCCAAGCTTTGCTGGAAGGTGTTAGTTTGTTCTGAATTTCTGGCTCTGCCAGTTTGTAACACATTGGAAGTGCTAGACCCTATTGGCTAAACACAGAGCAGTTACTTGTGTGTGGGAATAAGGTGAAGCCAGAGGTGGTAGGAGTCATCTGTACGTATTTTTGTGCTTTGTTGCTTCGTAATTGTGGTGCTCATGTATGGCTGCAAAGGGTTTTCCACTTTAAGGGGAAGTATATATTCTAAGCACACATTTACATATCCTATCTTCCTATATTCCCTCAGCATACAAATCAAAGCATCCATTAAAGCCACGCTGCTAATGTATGCTGCATCATTCTTGACCAGCTTTGTCTATGCAGTGTGTTAGGTAAGAGCAGAGGATGCATCTTGGTTGAGCCCAGAAACAGAGCCAGTTCCTCAGCTCTTTGGAGTCTGGGAGACTGAGCTGGTGTTCTAACTCTGACAAGGTGCAATATGGAAGCCCAGTCCAGACTGCTAACGACTGCAAGCAGAAGCCCAATGGTTGCTCCTAATAATACTAAGTCTGTGAACCTTCTTCAAACACTCCCTTTTATCCCTTCTCTTTGTTTAATCTTTTTATTTCAAGCAGCATAGTTTGCTGGTTTTTATAAAGCTATCCTGAGCCAGTGGTGTTTCCACTGGCATATCTCCTCATACTGCTGCAGGGAAATCTCCCTGGAAGCAAAGTCATGCCCATAACCAAAGGCATGGTCCTACAAACACTTACCAGTGTATTCCTCTCCACTCTGACCACACTTCATGAGCAATCCATACAAACGAGCAGACAGATTCACTGATCCAAAGATGTGTGTTTTTGTAGTGTTATCAGGGATTGTGCTTAATGAAGAGCACTGAGGAATAGGGTAGAATGCAAAGCTGAATATTTGTTAGCCAAAGGGAGTACCCCTGGGGACCTGTTGGTGTGAGGAAGATCTGGCAGCACTCATGTCTATTTAACGTAAGCAGGATCTGAGTTCCACTCCCATTTGTGCTCAGGTTTCTGTTCTCCAGGTGGACTTGAACTTGCTTCTCTGCAGTCGTGTGTTAGCAAAGGTAGACAAAGATATATATATATATATATGTATATAACAAACACACACTTATATATAAATTGTTCATGCAGCTTGGCGTAAAATCAGGTATGCCAGCTCAGTGACACTTAGGCAAAGTTAATCGGGGAAAGGAACAATATCAAGAGACTACAAAAACTTTTTAACAGAAATGCACATTTATGAAATACTTTCCATTCAGGCTGGCTGCTCTGCAAAGGAGTGATGACTAACTATGCAGCTAGCACAGACCATCAATCACAAAGGCAGGTTTTCTCCACCACTTGTGTATTATTTCCTTTCACTTCAGAAAAACCAACCTAAGAGAAGATAACTTTGCAGTAAAACCTAAAAAATGCCTGTAAGGGTCAGGGGTCTCAAAAAGAAACAAGAAAATCTCAGCTCTTCTTTTAGAGATGATGTTAACGTAGGTTTCTGTAATGCTTTCAAGTCCTTTGAAACCTCAAGCATGGTTTTCTTTCTCTATTTTAGGTGGCAGAGGTGAAGTAAAAGGTAAAATTATGATTTTTCAATGGTTATTATGACTGCTCTTAATTTGTTGGCATTTTTTGTCAGAATCCTCAAATTTCCATTTTCTACCTCAGCTTTTAACAGTCTACTTCTACAAAAATGCAATTAATCTGTCTCACAACCTTTCTGTTTCTCTACAGGTTTGTTTCAGTGGTCATTCAAAGGCAGGAGAGCTACTTCAGAAAAAAAATCCACAAAAATTTCTCTTGCTGTGAACACCAAGCCTCAAAAATTAAAACCAAAGAAGGTAAAAATCAAATTTAATTTCAGAGTTCTTGTAGCATCCTATGTATAGCTTTTGTTAATGTGTAGCTTCCACAGGCATAATAAAATATTAATGTTACCATTTGTACCAGGAACCATAGGAAGGCTTTTTTTTTGTTTCGGAGTTCAGGAAGGAAACCATTGTAACTTCTAGTTAGGATCATAGAACAAAGACAGTAGGAAAATTATTTTATAGATTCGTTTATGTCGGGGTTTGACGCTGGTTAAGCGCCAGGTACTCACGAGAAATCATTAACTCATTTTCTTCTGGTATAGCTGAGCAGAGGAGGGGAAAACAAAACGAAGGCTTCATGAGTTAAGGATTAGGGGAAAAACACGCTAAGGCAAAACAGGTTCAAAACTTAAACAGTATAAAGAAAATTTATTATTAATAGAATTTAAAAAAAAAGGTAATGAGAACTAAAATAAACCTTTAGAACACCTTTTCTTCCCAGTCCCTCCCTCTTTCCCACTGACAGAGCAGAGAGACAAAACATGGGATCTTTAGTTAGTTTGTCCCTTCTAAAAATCTTTCTTCAGTTCGCTTAGGGAAAGGAATTTCCTTCTTTTCTGCTGTGCCGTGGGGTCCTTCCCACGGGAGACAGTCCTCTGTGAACTTTTCCAGCGTGATTTTAACTTTCACGAGTAGCAGTCCCCCCCGAACCTGCTACAACACGAGTCCCTTCCACGGGCAGTCTTCCCACAACTGTTTTACATGGGTCTTTAGTTCATGAGGTGTAGTTTTTAAAGGATGAGCTGTTTTAGTTTGGGTGCAAGGGTTCTCTCTATCTTTTCTCTCTGTTCGAGTTCCCTACTAGATTACAGCTTTTCAGCATCTACTCGCTGCAGTGTGAGCACTTGTTCTCACCGGCTGCGAGTGGATCTCTGCATTCCCCCATGCACTTCATGAATTACAGGGAAACAATTTGTAATCTTATAGTCCTCACTACGGCTTTGTAGAAAAATCTCAGCTCCGACGCCCGGAGCACCTCCTCCCTCTCCCTCTTTCACTGACCTTAGTGTTGCTATGTTGTTCTCCTCACGTGTCTTTACCTTTTCTTTGACTCGGGAGAAAATTGTTGACCGTAGATTCGTTTGTTCTCAGGTTCTATCAATTTGAAAGTCCTTATACGGTTTTGTAGTGCTGAAAAGTTGATTTCGTCTGGGCTCCGTGTGTGGGAATTGCTCGCCATGCCCCTTGCTGTCAGTCAGCCACCGCGGCGCCAGCTCTCTTCAGCGTCTCTCTTCATGTGGGGGGCTGAAAAAGAGAGGCTGCTGCCGCTGCTTCTGCCTTCCTGCTCGCAGCACAGCTAGTTAAAAGCAAGCAAAGTTCCTTCCGAGCCGTGCCGAGACAGCGGGGCCGCACGGCCCAGGCTGCGTGGCCCCGGCGGTGGCGCCGGGATGGGCTCCGGCAGAACGGCCCCGGCGGCTGCGCCGGCACCGCCCCAGCAACGGCCTTCCCCCGGGAAGGTGTAAAGGAAGACGACTTGGGTTTTTTCCCCTTCTTAAATCTGTCATCACAGAGGTGTTTTCAACTTTTCTAATTGGGCCAGCAACCTGCCTATCGTCAGAGCCTTCAGCGATTGGCCCTGTGCCGGACATAGTAAAAGCTTCAAGTAGTTACATCTTTCGGAAGACTCGCGTGTGGCTTCCTCCGGCTGCTAAAAAAACCTGGACTGTTTTTAAACTAACCCAGTGTAATTAGGCATGTAAATAGTACCTGCTCTTACTGTTCTTCATGACGAGAAGCCTTCTATAAGTAGGGTAAAGGCAAAGTGGAACATGCATAAACACAGCATCTCACATCCTGAAAAACATACTGGACAATACTGTTCCTCTGTATACCCTTTTTTTGCCTTACCAAATCACTAACATTGCATTGTGCTTGATATTTGTGTGTTGGAAGCAGTTCCCTGCTCGCGGGGAAGAAAAATAAGGCTGTCCGAGCCCTGTCTCATTCTATGTCTATAGTTTGATACAGGCAGCCCAGAGCTGCCTAATAACTTCCATTCCACTCACAAGGAGAGATCTAACTTTCCTTTTTCTCTCAAAAGATTGAGGCAGGACATGACCTATGTTATTTCTTTAAATTCCTCTATACAAGACACAGTTACGCTAAGTGAGCCTTTGCTACAGGATCCTCGAAGTTTGCATAGGTTCAGACTTCCGACGCGTTCGTAAAAGAGATCAAAAAGGATGAAATGCAAGACAGTGTCTCTGGCTCACACAGTCCCTGAGCTGCAACCTGTTGCAGTCTGAGAGTACACTCTGCAGAAACAGTGACATATGCGTGTCCCTATGCTCTTCCTCAGCGCTCCATTCTTTGGCCACAGGATATAGATAGGATACCGAACTTGATGGGCTTTTAATCTGCCATTCTTAGGTTTTTATTTTCCTTCTGGTCAAGTGAATAATAAAAATTAGTAAGATCAGCATTATAAAGTTTAAAAATTCCATAAAACAGAGTTTTATTTACATAACTCCCTGACTCCAGAGGCTACATCTGTGAACTGTGAGAGAATGTATATTGCAGGTGATGATAGAGTAAAGCAAACTTGTAAATAGTGTTGATACTAACTACTATCATAGCTGATACTAAAACTACTATGTTATCCAAGTTTGTAATGAAATATTACATGTGTCAGCAAAGAAAATGGTACTTCTGGGATATTTTTTTTTTGCTGTGAGGACTGAGACAAATGCATCAACATTTGGAGGATAGCTGAAAGTATTTGAAAACCAGGGCTTCAGAAAGAAGAAAACTGGTAACTTAAAGGAAAGACATTTCTAGAAAAAGAGGTGACATCTTGGAACACACCCACATAGGCACACTCACACTCTGATTTTTTTTTTTTTTATGGTATACTCCAGAGTCAAAGAATGACCCAGATTGACCTGAACTGTCTCTTAGTGTTTAATTATTTTCTTTTTTTTCTTCAATAACCGGAGAGACTGAAAGGTTAGGGGGGTTTTAATTATGTCTTCTCTTTGGGTATTTCAGTAAAAAAAGTACAGAAGCATTTTGCTTGAACTTGAAAGCCGTTCCTAAGCTTACCTTACTTTATCGTTGCTTTTAAAGTAGCCAAAAGTTTCCATTCTGATTGCCTATTAAAGTAATTGATTCATTTTTTGATTATTTTTATATGAAATTAATTTCTATATGTAGGCCATAAAGTTCAGGATGGTGTAGCCATGTTTTCTGATTTACTTTAGAAAAAACTTGTAAATCATTTAGACTTAAAGTAATGGTATAAAACTAGATTTGGGTGTCCTTATGAAAAGATTTGATGTAATTAATTTACTATCTTGTTAACATCTTAATTAAGAAGATTTCTTTCCTTTGGGACTATCTTGTAAAAACAAGTAATGAACAGTATTTCCTTTCTTCCTTTTCCATCCCACATTTTTAACCACACTTTTAAAATCACCAAAAGCTCACCAAAGAACAGTCCTCAAATGTTGAAGATTTCCATTCAAGTTTGATACTCTGATCCAATGTCCTTCCAATGTCCTTCCAAAAGGCCATTTAGTATTTGGAGTACTAGTCAATGACTCTTTGTGAGCAGCACTGAGTGTTCTTGGCTTCATCTTAATATTAAAATTTCACAATTTTTCATAAGATGTAATGGCTGCTTTCTGTCCAGCTCTAAACAATGAGCTTCATTAATTGAAGCAGATGAAATCTCTGATGCTACTTTGCTAATGGCATTCCTTGTTAATTCCTTGTTAATTCAGCAAGTTGAACAAGAGACTATTTTTGTCATGAACACTATAAAGGGATAAGATTTTTCTGGATTAGACATGATTCTTTTGCATGAGTAACACTTGCGAGATCATTAACAATTCCATTATCAACATCAAAAAATATTGCAAGGAAAACAAAACAAAACAAACCTGGAAGATGTATATAACGAGTAATACCAATAAGCCACACTTTTTTCAACCATGTTAAAAGGTATTTATGCTATTAACATCCTTTGAAAAAAATTTAAAATTAAAAAACCCTGAACACTACAACAACAACAACAAAACCATAAACATTTTATCACTAAAGAAATGTATGTGGAAAGTTCTAAATGCAGGAGAACTAATCTGTGTAAGGAAATCCACTACTAATGATTGGTAGAGGTCTTCTGATTAATGGTTTTATTACCTTTTAGAAATCCTTAAAATTGTGTTTGTGTTATTTCACATTCTGCTTTATAACTCTTAACAATATTACTTAAGTTGAAAAAAAAATTTGAATACAAAAAATACAAGTTGTTCGGCTCATCTATACAAGCAAATTCTTTGATATCCAGTCCTCTGCTTCAGCAAAAGAAGTCATGAACTGTTTCCCTGGAGTGCAAATCATTATGAAATAAGTACTTTTGAAGTACTCATGCTTCTTGTAGGAAAATTACTGTACCAGGTTTCCCCATAAGCAAAATTTTCTGCATCTTATTTCAAAGAAGAACTCAAACTAGGCTATTTGAACAGCTAAAGTTAAGATGCAGATTCATCCCATCTGTTTTTATTAAGTGACGCAAGTTTGATGGCCGCACATAATTTTTTATTGTGGCAATCTTAATAACCAGTGACCTTCAGTTCTTAGCTACAATTATTTGAACTATGAGCACTCCTTATTGTTCACAGCCTTATCCTGTCCTTCTACCTTTCTCCACGCACACGGTTTCTCACAGCATGTTGGGATTGACTTTTGTCACATCATATTCCCTTTCTGGTGTAAGTTGTATATTTCTGTGTTGTGTGAAACAACTGGGGTTTTTTATACCCTCAAAAAAAATCATATTTCTTTGTCAAATGGAAAAAACATTACAGATGGAAATGTGAAAGATAACTGTAGTGGTTTTTCAATCTTTTTCCCTAGTTTGGTCATAGGTGTGACTCATGGGTGGTACTCATGTCATCCTTCTTCACTAACTTGCTTTTTGACACACACTTTATCTACAAAAAGCTACAGTTGCACTGTTCTGTCGCATGTAAAACTCTAATTTTTAAAGATCCCCACTGACTGGTAAATGTGATTCCTAGAAACAGTGGGGGAAACCCCTTCATTCTTTGGATGTTTCTTGATTCAAATTTTCCTCCCTTAAATGTAAGGTAAGTTTAAGGCAGGGTTGCTTCATTTTTTAGTCTTTGCTGGATGGATCGTAAAAGCTGTTGTATTTAAAGAGGGACATGCTATTCCACTGGGTTCTCATGAGAGAAAGGGAGAGGAAGGTAACCTCTATAGGTTATTTTTGTACATTTACAACTGTAGCTACTCATGCTATCCCATTTATCTAGGACAGAAGTGTAACACAGGCTGAAGAAAGTAGATCAAAGCACAGGAGCTTGTATGTGCCTGCCGAAAAAGGCTCTGTAGATACATGAAGGTAGTTAAAATTGTAGGCCCAACAGAAGCCCTACAGTTTTTCTGTGAACACCATAATGGGGCTTTGCCATCTCTATGCCAGCATCAACGCACAACATTTTGAACACATCCCAGTTTCAAAGAAGTCAGGGATTGTTCTTTGCAAACCGAATATTTGTGATTTATTCTGGTCAGTGGGCAGTTAGCATAGGCTAGCTCATCTTTGTGACAAAGATTTGAAGGCCATTAAGCATTCTGTGTATATTTAGTGGCCTCATAGACATCTTGGAGATCACCACTGGGTATACTGACTCTTCAGCCAGTAGGGAAACTGTGAATAAAATGCCCTTTTAAATCTAGGTGGACTCCTAATCCAGTGCCCTTTCTGATTTCAGTATTTGCCAGGAGATTTTAAAAACTGGCGATATAAAGCCTACTTAGAAGCTAATTTAAGGTCTACAACTGTATCAGTTCAAGAACTTAATTTAGTTGTGTAGCTCATTCTGACAGCCCTCCTAAACTTTGTTTCATAGCCAGTGGGAAAAGTCTAATCCATTTGCTCAATGGTTTCTGCAGGAGTTAATTGTAATCCTAACTCTGAAACTAAACAATTACTAAACAGTAAACTTGATTCCTCTTCTGCTCTAAAAGTAAGCAGTGCCTCAGGCTGGAACAGGCCAAATCTTAGCCCACCAATGCCCTCTAAGTTCATTCTGTTTAGCCATGCTGATAACTCACATGTAAACAACTATCTTCTTGCAGTCCCAAACTTCTACAGTCAGCAGGCTGACATTTGATTAGCCCGTTAAGCATCGTGGATTAGTCATGGACCTGGGACATGCTGAGAAACCTGGCTTTCTATTCTTGATAACAACTTGCTTCTCTACTGATCAAGACTCATTTGCATAGTGTTGGGCTAGTAGTCCTGGAGCAGAGTTGTCATACGNGACATGCTGAGAAACCTGGCTTTCAAATCTTGATAACAACTTATGAATGATAAGAGGGATAAGAGTTGTCGTACTTATCCCTCCCGTATGAGCAGGAGTGCTCGTGCATTCTGAAACTGGCAGGTGTCTGCACTTCATGAAAGAATAGCTGCTATGGTATTCATCATCTGTTTCAAAACGACTTTGCACACCTCTTTTATGTCCTCCCTCTCCCACATTCATGTTCTTTTAAGTTCAAAGGTCTGGTATCTCTGAGCAACTGCTGTGTTCATATACAACCTCAGCTAGAAGGATGCTGGGATACACACATAATTGAACAGGGACCAGGCACATGTATGAGCTTGCATGTTAATGGGAGAATAGATTAAAATAATGCCCAAATACCTTTAAAGAAAGGAAAGAAGAGAACATGGGAAATTGCAGTTATGCTGGCTTTATGATGGATTAAATAGTGAAAATGGTTTGGATTCATCAAGAAAATGATAGATTGAAATCTAATGGATCTGTCATCTTGGTTTAGTGAGGATGATAGGTCTTTTGAACCTGTTGCTTCTTTACATAAGATTAAAAGTCTGTCTGATAAAGGCAATTGTATTTTTCAATGCTACTTATTATGTTTTAAAGGTCTCTCAACAATATTATAGCCTTTGTATGGTAAATTATTCAGCTTGTGTGCTTTTACATGCAAGTTCAATAATGCAATAAATACTTACGTATTATTAACAAATAAAGAGTAAGACATGACCAAAATAATTGGGGTTGTGGTGACTATTTAAAAAATCTGGTCTGTTAAAATTACCGTTTGTCTTCCTGTTTTGAATTATTTCTACCTGAAAAGGAAATATTGAACAAGACAAGTCTGTAAAAATTGTTTCTTGATGTCTGTTGGCCAAAGGGGCAGAAGTCAAGCAGCGGGCTGTGCTAGATTGCTCATGGAGAATGCAGTTGATGACTGCCATTTCACTGAAAATCCTGGCCAGTACATGGCCATTTCACATGGAAATCCAAACCAAAAGTTAAACTAAGGAAAAACAGACAGGAAAGAAAATAAAACCAAACTACTACAGAGATGTAAGTTATAAGTGTAAAGGCTTAGGTGGCAACATAGCCTACTCTGCAGTAGTAAGTTGCCCACTATGGGTTTTAAAATAGCAGTGCTAGAAAAGTATAAATCCCTGTGTATTGTTCCACCTGGAGAAGAGAAGGTTGCACAAAGACCTCAAAGCAGCCTTCCAGTATCTGAAGGGTCTACAGGGAAGCTGGAGATGGACTGTTCCTCAGGAACTGTAGTGATAGGACAAGAGGGAATGGGTTCAAACTGAAATAAAGGAAATTTAGATTAGATACGTAAGAAATTCTGTAGTGTGAGGGTGGTGAGGCCCTGGCACAGGTTGCCCAGAGAAGCTGTGGCTGCCCCGTCCCTGAAAGTGTTCCAGGCCAGGTTGGACCAGGCTTGGAGCAACCTGGGATAGTGGAAGGTATCCCTGTCCGTGGCAGGGGTTTGGAATGAGGTGATCTCTAAGGTCTCTTCAAACCCAAATCATTCTATGATTCTTATTTTGCAGTGCAACTACATGAGAAACATCTTTGTTTCAACTAGAAATATTACATTTGATACTTTAAAAAATAATTTATAATGGAAGGAAGATACTTTGTGTAAAATATTCCTATAGATATTATTCATAAAATCACATAAAATCACATAGCATTTTATGCTTTATAAATTTGAATAGCAAATTGAATATTTCTGATGTTTTCCATAGACTCCAGTAGTGAAAAGTCAGGTTTAACAGGTCTGACCTAATTAATCATTACAACGTTGTTGCTAGGTACTCCTGACTCTTGGACATGAAGCTGAGAAATAAAATCATCTGATAAAGGCCAATGAATGAGTCAATAGCAGACTTCGTATTGGAACTCTAAGTTCTTGCATCCTGGCTTTATTCTGAATCATAATTTGTCTTGTAATTGCTAAAGTGAAGAGAGAGGTCAGCAACAATTTAACTACATTCAGGCTTCTTGCATTCATTTTTATGCTTTCCAAAATAGATTAAAACCTCTGAAAGACTGAGACTGTCTGATTCTGATTTCTAATGCACAAATGGGGACTGAAAATTAAATAGAAGTATTAATATGCAAAAAAGGACACAGATGGTGGTGCCACTATAAAAAAAATGAGATTAGAAGGTTAATTCTTAAGCCTGTCTCTCATTCCCTAGACTGGGGATCCCTGCATCCCAGCTGGTTGTGCTGGCCTCTCAGTGCTGCAATCATCTCCCTAAGAGGTTACAATAAGGTATGGCTCTCCTGAAAGCCTCTTTTTGACATTCATGGCATAGAAATAGGACCATTCCTTAAAAGTACATACTTTTCATTTCTGTGGCTTCAAGTGAAAAAAATAGCAGCAATGTGACTCATCTAGTTGGTGATACGGTATTTCTCTGAATTTGCTGTACATTGGTCTAGAGCAACAGCTCAGGGGGATGGCGACAGCCCCCTGAGTGGGGTGGAGGGGCCGCTGGCAGCAGCTCCAGGGGTATCCCCAAGTTCCTCCCAGCAGGTGTGATGCTCTGGTGCTGATGGACGTGCCGGCACAGAACAAGGGTCACCAGCAGTGCCAGTGTGTCAGTATTACTCTGCGCAGTGGTCTGCTGGGCTCCAGTTCTTAATTTCAGTTGGTTAAGTAAAAAAATTAAAGAATCATCAGGGTTGGAATAGACCTTTACTATGATCCAGTCCAACAGTCAATCCAGCTCTGCCACTGTAACTCCTAAACCACATCACCCAGTGCCAGATCCAGACAACTCTTAAATACCTCCAGGAGTGGTGACTCCACTACCTCCCTGAGCAACCTATTCCAATGCCTGACCACCCAAACAGTGAAGAAATGTTTCCTAATGTCTAATCTGAATATCCCCTGTCTCAGTGTAAGGCTATTTCCTCTCGTCCTCTCACTGGCATGGCAGAAGAAACTGGCCCCCACCTCACTCCACGCTCTTGTCAGGGAGTTCTAGAGAGCATTGCGGTCCCCCTGGAGCCTCTTCTCCAGACTAAACAGCTCCATCTCACTCAGGTGCTCTTTCACCAGGCTCCTTGCCCTGCTCTGGACAAGTTTCAGCACCTCAACATCTTTCCTGAGCTGAGTGGCCCAGAACTGGACACAGCACCTGAGATGTGGCTTCACCAGTACCAAGTACAGAAGCATGTTCACTTCCCTGGTCCTGCTGGCCACACTGTTCCTGACACAGGCCAGGGGCCATTGGCCTTCTTTTTCACCTGGGCTGGCTCAGGTTCGCCACATGCTGGCTCAGGTTCAGCTGCTGTTGACCAGGACCCCCAGGGCTTTTCCCCTGGGCAGCTTTCCAGACTCTCTGCCCCCAATCTGTAGAGCTGTATGATGTTATTGTGGCCAAAGTGTAGGACTTTCATTATTTAAGTAAAAAATTGAGTTGATTAAATAAAAAAGGGAAGTTGATCAAGTAAAAAAATGGGGCTTTCATAGACTGACAGAATGGTTTGGGTTGGAAGGGACTATAAAGACCATCTAGTTCCGACAGCCTGCCAGGGACAGGGACAGCTTCCAGTAGACCAGGTTGCTCAAAGCTCCATCCAGCCAACACCTTCAGGGATGTGGCATCCATAACTATACTCGGTAAAAACATTGAAAAAAAATGGACGTTCTTCACCGTTTCGAAGCACATCTCGGGGTTCTACCCGACCCCTTCCCCCCGCACGCATCCGCGGCCCCAAGCCCGCGGGGACCGGGTCGTGCTGAGCGCGGGGCG
>VZRO01000581.1:411997-485821 GCA_013397915.1 Daphoenositta chrysoptera | reverse complement strand
CCGCCCGGCCCGGGAAAGGGAGGGCTGGGGCTTTCGTGCGGCCGCCACATCGATACCGGGAGAGAAGAATGAAGGAATGGAGGAGGCCGGGCCGATCCTCGCGGCGCCCGCAGGAGCGGGGCCTGGTCCCGGCGCGGCCCCCGGAGCCGCTGCCGCGCGTGACTCATACGAGCCGCGAGTGGGCAGCGCCGCGGGGCTTTTCCCACGTCAAAACCTGGCGCTACCGAACGGCAAAAGGGGTTAGGGTAAAATTAGTAAGTTTAATTTCGATAAGTTCGAGGCGCGCGGTTGCTTAGCAGCTCTCGGCGTGAGGTGGAGCGGGTGTTTGGAGCTGCCGTGGGTGCCGGAGCTGCTCCCCGGCTGCCGAAGGAAGTGGATTGGTGTTGGCCTGGGTGAGGTGGCTCGGCGGTGCAGGAAGCTGTAGGTCTGCGTGTTGAGAGAAGGATGGGTCACGCCTTCGGGATCGGGTAATTTCTCTTCTGAAGGTAATCGTGCTTTCCTGTGGGAAAGAACGTAGTTCATGGCCACAGAATCATAAAATGATTTGGGTTAGAAGGGGACCTTGAAGATATCTAGTTCCAACCCCTGCGCTGGGTGCTTGTATCCTTCCCTGCTTCATTTTCGTAATGAGATACATCGTCTGAAAGTGTATGGCCCCTCAACCCACTTCCAGTAATGAATACTAGTTAGGATTTTATTGCTTTGCCTTGAACAAAATTATTTGAGAGGTTTTTCTTATTTCAAAGAAAATGCTAGTTATTAACTTCAAGTAGCGAGTACACCTTTGTGGGTTCAGCACATTAAAACTTCAGTGCTGTTTCCACGCTGGGTTCAGCTGAAATGGCAAAGGGAGTTTGAGAGTTTTAGGTGCTTACTTGGTCCTCTGACTTCTGGACCCAAGTTTCTGTTAGGAGTAGCCTGACTGATCTGAGGTAAAGAATGTGTTTTGTCAAAGTTTTTTGCTCATATGGGAGACCAGAAGAAGTAAGGACTACCAAGTGCAATGTTGACTTTAATTAAGATGTTTTTTCAGGGAAAAAACCCAACAAACCAAGCGATTGAAGTATTTATAAGTCAGTGTTTATCCAAAGCCATTTCTGTATTTGATGTGCACTTTAGTGTTTCTGCAAATCTTCACTGATGTAAATAAAGCATTCTGACTAGATGATTGCAAATTCCTGTCTTTTCTGAAAGGTTCCTTTTAGTCTGTAGTTTAGTACATTGGAAAATCACTTCAGTTTAATAATGGTAACAATATAACGGCAGTTTTAATGAACAGAAATTCACAATTTATGGGGAAAACCATCAAAATGAGGAAGTTGTTTGTGTGTGTGCTTGTAGCACTTTGAGAGAAATATGCCAGGTGAAAATGAGCAAGGGGAGTTTCTCCTGAGCATAGCCCTGCTTTGTGGGACAGGAAACAAGACTGGAGAAATTAAACCTCATCTTGATAGCTCTGCCTTAGCCATTGTGAGTCCGGGCTCTGTTTTCATTCCCAGTGTTGTGATACAGGGACGCTTACTCCTGTTAAACTGTCCAGTGCCTTCAGACATGTTTCTGCTTGGCATGTTTTGATGGCAGAGTCCTGAACATGTTGGCCCATATGGTGGTAGCCTCTGCTGTTACTTACGTCTAGGAAGTGATGCAGGTGGACAGGCTCTCTGTAGGGGACCATCAGCACTGGGGGTGACACCACTTTTTCCTGCAAGTGCCAGGAACTGAGTCCAAAATTGCTAGGTCTTGCATACAGAGAGAGAGTAGGCATGACCGAGTGGCTTGATTATTGTGTCATGTGTAGTTTTGCAAATATGGAGATATCCCAGGCACAACTCTTGTGTATTCATGTAGTGATTTGTGATTCAAATAGTAGTTTTCTTTAGCTGCAGTCAGTACTGCTTGACAGGGGGAACTGGCTAGCTCAGATGGTGAGCCCAGAAGTCTTGGGATTCTTTATTGTATTTTATTGTGAGTCTCTCTTCAGCCCAGCTGCAGCATTGCTGACTGCTTGGAACACTTGTTTGATTTCTTTTTTTTCCTCTCTGTAAGCTGTCAATTCCAAAACTGCTGTTTAAGATTCTGTCATAGCTACCTCTGTTGAAGATGATACCGAAACTCAAGCTACTAGATAACCACACAATATGTGGGTTTGCGGTTAAAGGAAATGGTTAAGACTTTTTTTAATAAGAGGAAGTGAGAGATTGAAGTATATGTAGCAGCAGTAGAGATTGCTGTAGATATTGTCTAGAGAGTACAGATTTTCAAGGATTAAGAATTTTCTCAACTGTTAGAAACAAAGCAGGAAAATTTTACGTCCCAAAGAATGACAGAAGTTGTTAAAAGCAGTTAGAAACGTAAATTCTTTATACTTCATCTTCCTATACACGTTTCAGTTTTGTTGCTTTTGTGCTTGTAGCTTATAATTTTTCATAGTTTCCTGTTTACTGACCTTCTGTGCCACTGTTGTCTTTTGAAACAGTTTAAAGTTTGTTGTTTTTAAGACAAAGTATCTGACTGTATGGTTTTTTTGCCTCTGAGAGTGGCATGGAAATTGGGAAAAGTGAAGTTACTACGGTAATAGTGGATGATGAGACAGAACTTACATTTCCACCCTGTAAGGAGGTGGATTTTTTTGTTGCTATTGTTATTTTGAAGGACGGCTCTTTGCTTGCTGCTTTCAGCTGTCCATTCCATTGGGACCACTATTTGTATTGAACTTGGAACTCTTACCATTATGGTTTCTCTCTTGGTTTGTTCCTTCTGTTTTAAAGAATTTATCCACAGTTATCTAGGTTATTGTCTACCCTGTAACTTTTGTCATTATTTGCGTACAACTGCACCTCTATAAATCAAAGACAGCAAGGGTTTTTCATGCCATCCTGGGTCAGGTGAAGCTTGGATTTCGTGGTTACCTTCCAGAGCAGACCGAGTCTTGTGTTGGTACGCCTTGTGTAAATGCTGCCATTACTGTCAACTGTTTTGTTAGAGAATGGCAGCAGAAAATAACCTTTCTTGTGGGCCTGTCTTTTGTTTGGTTATAAAGCCCTTGGATACCAGGATGTGTTTACAGTAAGAGATTTGATCTTGAAATATCTGACATAGAGCTTTAGCCAGAGCAAATGAAGGGGATGTAATTTTGATGAGTGTTGAAGTAGTACCACAGTCAACAGACCTGCTAGGGATGAAAGTTAAGGTTTTGAATTATTTAGAGTATGTGTTAATCAAACATGATGAGTCTGTTACTTAGCATGAATTGCTTTGCTAGCAGTGTTCTGTTGTTCTTCACAGTATAGGTTTTACGTTTGTTCGCAAGATGTTTTTCAAATGTGATTAACAAAAAAAATTCCTTTGAGTTTCCCAACTCGATTACGTAGCATCTGAAAAATGAGAATCTTAAACCAATTCTTACATGTGAACTGCATAACCAAACTGAAGTCATAGATAAGGAACTTAATAACTGTTTGCAGAGGCTGTAGCTGACTTTGTATTTTCTTTGAAGACATAATAGTGGAAATACTAGATTTTTACCAATATTGAGGATGGTACTTAAATTTAAGCAGTTTTGGTCAGGCACTTGAGTGGTTCTTCAGGAAACAGTGGGAGAAATTTTAGGTGACTGGAAGAACATGGGGAAGTTTCCAATCTGCAGAGCTCTGAAGTTTGGAATGGTGTAGGATTAGGTCACCCTTTGGACACAGAGCTCTGTGCTGGAGTGCAGATGTTTAAACTGAGAGGAAAAGCTCACTAGTAATTTAGTTTTGAATTGTATGGTTGGTGTTGAACAGATAATGTCAGGTAATGTCTTCAGGTCACTGGGAAGTGTCTCAGGGTAGGGCAGTATTGCTTCCATAGATGTCAGCACTTCTTTAAAGGTTAAAATGGCAGTATATGTTTGTGGCTGTAATCTTGGAGGAATGGCTTGTAATAC
Source organism: Daphoenositta chrysoptera (assembly GCA_013397915.1). NCBI lineage: Eukaryota > Metazoa > Chordata > Aves > Passeriformes > Daphoenositta > Daphoenositta chrysoptera. The sequence goes on along the minus strand of VZRO01000581.1, from coordinate 481,896 downwards.
TGTCTCATCGATAAGCAGAGGAGGAAGCCCCAGACAAACTCACAGTGCTGGCAATTAAAAAAAAATTCCTTTCTTCAGGAAGCAAACACTAGCTGGTTATGCTATATCATACACTCAGAAAAGCAATTCAATTTGTAAAGAAACAGTAAGACTTTCCAATAAAATAAAAATGTCCCATGATATCTTCTAAAATATACAGAGTAGATTTTTCCTTTTGCATCAAGAGTAGATGCCCAGAATTCTCTTGCCTTGCTTCTTGGCTTACAAATACAAGTTACCTTGGCACCTGCAATCACTGTTCATTTTGTGTTGACACAAAACCAAATCCAGTTTCAGTTACAAGAGATTTTTAAAGTTGTGTGCAGAGGAGATACACCTAAAAAGTAGTGACAGTTCCCATTTGAGGTTCAGAATAGACTAGACTTTCCCTTTGCCTTGCTTCTTTTTATTAAGATGTTATTTTGTAAACTACATTGAGGAAAAGTTTTGGTTTTTTTTAATTTTTTTTTTATCCTTTGCATTTCACCTGCCCCATATTTGATTAATAGAACCAAGTACTTAAATAGGTGCTACAAACACAAGAAGACAATGTGAATTTATCACTGTACAGATGGTGTCAAACCCAGTATATTTCAGTCATCGACAAGGCAACAGGTCACTCTCGTATGGACAGCTTAGAAGATACTTTACATGTTGACCTTAGCAAGGCTGCTGACATGACCTCATCTGATTGTTCTCATGAACAATCTAAAGAAGTACAGTCTGGATGAAGTTGTGATGATGAAAGCAGACGGATCACCATATTAGGGAATGATTGTGAAGATCTCGTTGTCAGGTGGGGATCAGCAGGGTCTTGTTGGGGTGTGTATTACCTCTGGTTCCAGTCACTCTTTGCATCAACAACCTAGATGACAGCTACAGTGTGCTTAATAAATTTATACGTAGGAAACTGGGCCAAGCTACAGAATCTAATTGAAATTCAGCTTAAACTTAGAAATTGTAGGTATGGTCTAACAGACGTGGAAGTAGCTGAGCAAATATGATTGTAAGCTATTTTGTGCTTAGTGGAATTTAAAGGACAAAATGAGAAGTAATGGGATATCAAGTCTGGAGAAAATAGCTGGGAAAGGTTAGGGACATCCCAGGGCAAACAACAGCCAGGTAAATTTTGCTGCAAAAAATCAGGGATGACATGAGGTTATAAATGTGTGAGCAAGATAATCTGAAGGAAAAATAAGTAATTCTTTTGCTCTACATCTCCTTCATGGAGATTCATTGAAAACATATCTGGTTGACGACTCTTTTCAAAGAAGGTATGGACAAAATGGAGAATGTTGATATATTAGAATAATAAGGACAGGTGGTGCAGAGGATTGCACCCATTAAAAATGGGAATGCTTTTTCTTATGTTAGCTTATAAGTAATACAAATTTTTAAATATTTAGGACTGCTGTAGAGAGATGAGGAATAATTTGTGCCATCCAGTATGACCACCAGAGAGCAAGAAGTGATGGATTAAATTAAATATTGGAAAACTGAATTTAATATTGGAAAAGATTATGAGAATGTTTTTGAATGTAGCCTGTTTGAGACCTGTAAGTAAAGATTTGGCAGACATGTCCCAGGAGCAACACAGATACAGTTGATCCAGCCTTGGAACAGGAGAGGTAGGTAGGCAATTTCTCAAAGTCCTTTCTAGGCTTTTCTTCTGATTTCACGTGAATTTACATTTTACTTGGTTGAATTTCTGAGTAGTGATACACTAGGATTTAAGGTAAGGTATATCCTTGGGGTTCAACAAACACCAAATAATGAGTAAACACAGGGAAGATGTCTTGCTTAGATCTAGGAAACATTGGACTGACTGTAACACCTTTAATTGTAATTTTGAATTGAAATGAAGCTACATTATCTTTCAGATTTTGAACCCTAGTAAATAAAAAGTGCAACAGCTGTTAAATTTCTAATAATTTTGTGCCATATTTTGGGTATGCCCAAGGCCTTTAGACTTCATAAAGTAGTTACGTAGAGACTTTCTTCAGCTTCCAGATCTTGATTGAAACTATTAGCGTAATTTGTATCAAGATACAGGTTTACCTTTCATCAAGTATCACTTATATAACTACAAGCATAAATAATGTAATTTACTTAGACCGAGATCACCCTAGTGATGCTGGTATAGACAGTTACATTTTAGCCATCAAAAGCATTAACCTATACTCTAATATTTTAGAGTTGTGTGACCAACTAATTCTTGCATCTTCTTGGATAGACTTTAAGAGGGACAAAATTTATCTGGGACCAGCCTGTTTAATAATGAACTTAGGCTTCCAAAACCTAAAATACAGGCAAGCTAGTTGAGGTAGGCTTAGTCAGAGATATTAAAGCAAATGCAGTGTAAACCACTTTGCAAAGCAGCTCTTTATTGTTTATTCGCCTCTCTCTCCTTCTCAGTAGTTTTGCTTTTTTAAAATTAGAGATTGGGAGTTCATATTCTTAATTGTTTTAAATGCATGGCAGAAACAAAGAGTGTATTATAAGTTTTATCCTACAAAAATATAATTAATGGTGAAAATGTCTCTTTGAATGTTTCTTTGACTTTGATATTTAGTATAATTTACAGGATGCACAGCTGGAAACCAGGCATGCAAACTTAGAGATGTATCTTAGCATGAAGTCTTTCATGCCAGCAGCTCTTACAAGGGAAGAAGAATGGTTTTACTGTGCCTGCCTTGCTGGCATATCAAGAGAAAGTGCTGTAGGAAACTGTGAGTGGGACATACAGGAGCTTTTCCTGTTTTTGAATGTGAGACATCCTAAAAGTATTTCCATTTCGTAATCCAAGTTACTAATTTGGGGCATGGCATAGTTTTTACTGTCATGGAAATTCCATCAATTTCCTTGTTAAATTCACAGAGGTTTTTAGTGCAGATTCGTTTGTAAATGAAACCTAAAGGTGAAATGATTAGTTGACTGAGATTATTTCAAAGTATGTTGTCACAGTCAAGTGGAATTGTGCTTAGCAGTGTTTTATCTCAGCTCTGCAGTAACAGTAAATCAAGACCTCTTGAAGTAATAAACACACTAAATTGCTGCAAAGTATGGTTTATGATAATCTGCTGATGTAGGAGGTTTGGGGGATGAAAATAGGGAGTTTTTAATTCAAATGGCCCTGTTTCTCTTTTATTGGGAGACAGCCTTACTGCTAATTTGGAATAGGTTTAGTTTAGCAACAACAAAAGAAAATATATAATAGGTCTTTCCATAATACAGTAAATATTTAGGCTTTATTTTTTTACCATCCTAAGCCATATAACTCAGGTGATACTTTCTAGTGTTCTTATTCAAGGGCACATAACAGGTTGATGTTGAGGCATGAGTGAAGTTCAGGGGTTTTAAATGCAAGTTTGGGGTACTGACTACTGACAATGATTGTACCTGAACATAAACTTCCTTTTATTCATGCCTCTTCAGCTGCATGTATATAGTAATTTTGTTGGTGGATGTTTTTTTTCTTCTCCTTCAACATCCTCTGCCCTCAAGTAGGAAGTAAAATATTAAGCTTAGATTTTTGCAGTGATAGCTGTAACAGTACTGGGGCAAAAGGTCTCTTTGCTATATATTAATGTTGGTATATTCTGGGCCAAAGGCAGTTGAACTGTATTCTGTTTTCCTCATTCCTTATCTTGGATGTAGGCCTTAAGCAGATTTTTGCTTTGAATGTTGTGTTGTTGGCTGCTTCTGAGTGAGTACAACGTAGAAAGTATAGATATGTAGTATTCTAAATTTTCAAAGTGAAATTAGTATAGAAGAACCTAATAGCATCAAGTGAGGAAGAGAATCCAAATTTTGTTTAATAATAATAATATAATTATTTACCTCACTAGGGTAGGTAGGAAAATGCTGCTTTAATTCAAAACGTGTGGCCTAGTGAAGCATGTGGAAACAGTGCATGTAGTCTGATCTCTCTCAAGCTTGATAACTGTGCATATGATAGCAAATGAGTATTGTGAATAGTGAACTTCTTAGCTATAGAAATCATATTGTTCTTGTTGGTAGTTTCACAGAATGGTGCACAGAATGACTCTTTACTTAGTTGAGAGCTTATCATAGCAGGGTACCATTCTAAAGATCTGTGGAAAGAAATGCTGTGTAACTTGAAGGAAATCCAGCATCTGAGTCCATTAAATTTTTTTTTAAATTATGTAGATTAGTTTCTAACCATAGCTTTGCATGATCTTTTTCAGCATAGCTGCTTAACAGCTGTTTAGTAATATACAAAGGAATTCAGAGTTGACTGCTGGGAAGTTCTTTCAGTGTAGTATTTTGGGACTGAAGCAGCTGGAATCCCATAGCTCCAGAGCTGTATTCTGTGAATGCTGCACTAGTAAGAACGTTTTTAATTTGTGAATTTCTTTTTAATGCTCAAAATTGTAGTAATTCTGCATTGTGGGGTTTTTCCTAATAAGAAATGAATTGAGGAATGGTTACTGCAACCCACATGGGGAAAAACAGTGGTATCTGAGGCTGAGAAAGGGCTACTGGTTTTGGCTGGTGCTCAGAATTCTATGTGAATACTGGAGAGTTGTATATGGACAAATGGCCTTTGTATGTTCTATCACAATGCTCCTACCCATTACAGTACTCACAGAGAATTTTGTATTGACTAATACAACTATTAAAAGCAAAAACTATATTTTTTCATCTACATTCTAAGACTATTGCCCTTGATGTCTTTGTTCCTTTTAGAGCAAAATTCTGTTTATGTGCCTTGCCACACTTTCATGCTTGTGCAAAATTGCTACGACTGGGGTTTGTATGTTTGTTCTTCTATGCTTTATAGAGTAAACTATAGTGTGTTTGAGGTCTGTTCACCATTTTGGGAGAGGTTGAACTTATGGAGACTGTTTTACCTGTGATGCTGACTGCAGGTAACTGTATGGATGAAAACTGTATTGATGCAACAAGGCCTAGAAATCTGTTAATACCAGTTCTTAGAAAGGAGCTGAGCTGCTGTGGAACATGGGAGAGTGAAGGAAAAAGCACTGACCCACTCGTTCAGTGACGTCTATTGTCCTCTTTCAATTCAGTCTGTCTAGGTAGGCTTTCTAGAAGCTGCAATTTTGGTGTTTGTGAGGGATGCTTCTAACGTCTTGCAGGAATTTTCTTATTTATCGATCAATCTAGTGTAGTTTATTAAGAGTTACAGTTGCTTCAAGTGTGATGTCAGCTAACAAATGATAGAAAGAAGCAAACAAGGAGCATATTCACATATATTGAGATGATTGCCAGTTAGAGTGAGGATAACCCTCATCTTTTCTGGGGCCTGAGTTCCTGAAGCCACAGGAGGATGTGCATGTTGATGTTTTCAGATCTCTGTTTCCTTGTGAATGTGTGTGTAAGGGCTTGGGTAGAAGCTAAGTTTTAATAAACATTTTGGAGAGCTGATTTATAGGAAGGAAAACATCTGTTTCTAGGAAAAATAAGGGGTGTATGTGGAAGGAGTGTTTGAATTCAGACTGAAAAATTTATGAAGTCAACAGTGGCAGATTTCTCGTCTCCTATATAACAGGAAGCATACTGGAATTTACCACGGCACAAATACGTGTCTGTTAAGTTGTTTTCTTAGGAATCTTTTCAGTAGAGAAAGTTACATGTTTTGCGACGAGAACAGCAAATTGAAATAATCTGACAAAGGTTCTGACACCCTTGACACGGAGTTAAGTAAAACTTCATAAAGTTGAAGCTATTTGTTTAGTATTTAATGCCTATTTACAGTATAGTTTGTACTTTTGAAATTGTATAGACTGTAAGGTGTGTACAGAATAGCGCTTTTTTTGGCATGTGTGGTTTCCTGCTCCAAGGATATTTAGGCAACAATTTAATATCTAACATACTGTGGATGTTGCTGAATTTATTTTCATTATAAATTCCTCTTGTATTATAGATACGGTACTGTAATAAAGTTTAGTACCTTTGTGGGAAATTTAGCAAATATGAGTTTTGATATCAGAATAGTACATGACTATACATCATGATGGTCGTGTACTACTGGTAGGTGTTTTAGAAACTTTCAATAATGACTCTTTTGTTTTTTTTTTTCTTGGCTACCGTTTCTTTTTCAGGTACGTAAAACTTCACTGAGTTTCTCTCCTTTTTTTCCCCCTGTAGTTGCATGTGATGTTTGTTAACTTTTTTCCCGCTCTACCTGAACTTAGTTTGGAAGTACTATTAGTAATTACATGTCTCAGTATATTCACAGTGCTCTGCACAATAGTAAAATTCTAATAAGTACATGTAAAGTTTTTTGCGAGTATTAGAATAATCAACATCCAGTAGAAAGTATGCTGACTAGAGTAACAGATGGTTGTAATGTTCTGTTGGATGTAGGTAATAGTGTATTAGTTCACATAAATGTAATACTTTAGAATTTAAGAGTAATTTGTTTATATGTAATTTCTCTCTCTTTTTATTACACTGCTTTCCCAGCAAGGACAAGTTTGGAAGGTTTGCAAAGCTTTTCACCTTCCCTTTGCCCGCTTGCCCGCTTTCAGAATCGGTCTCATACTCCATGACTTCTGTCTCTACAGTCCACAACTCAGTCGTAGAAATCAATGTGGAAAAGTTTTTAAATGAGCTGTCATTCGAGTTCACTGTGTTGCGTAAAAATGCCTAGCATGTAATTCAGTTTTGCATGAGACGTGAAACTCCTTTGCAAACCCCTCTGAGGAAAATAAAACTAAATGAATATTTGAGAGAATTATAGTTTGAGCACATATTTTGTCATGTAAGTAATGCTGCTTTTAGTGTGTTACTCCAAATGAAGTGGTATGGCATGGCTCGCTAGTCAGAGTAGCAGAGAAGTAGTGTCTGACAGCATGCACTGTAGCTGGCAACAGTAGGTGCTTCCTCGGGTGTCTGTCCACAGAAGCTGTTCTGATCCATCTCTGTAAGTTATTTAAGAGACCTAACAGTTGCGACTTCACATCAAAATTTAGTGAAACTTTTTGATTGCTGCTTTTAAAGCTCAGCCTGTGCTGCTGTAGGAATAAAGAACATGAGTAAAACTTCCGTTCCTAGTCTAAGGAAATAGACTATCTTAGGCAAATATTGGTGGTTTGATTGTGGGATGGAAAATTGTCTTACAGTTAACAACTGGGAAAAAAAATTAAATGCAGATTGGTGGTGGGGTGTTTAATTTTGTTTCACAAAGGATAGTTGAATCATTTAATGTGCCCAGCACTGTCCTCCACAGATGATGACATGATTGAATTTCCCAACAGTTTGTTAACTCCAGATGAATACAACACTACCTCAAACCAGGAATAGCATTAAAAGGAAACAAACATTTTTTTTCCTTCTTTTAGGATTGAGTTTTTTCCCTCACTGCTGTTCTGCACTAACTGCTTTGATACTTCCATGCATCTTTTTCAGTAGAAGAGCATCTCTGTACTGTTTCCCATTGCATATTTCAGCTGTGACAGTCCCTGCACTTTGCCTTTCATTTTATCACCTGCTCGCTAAAACCAGCCAAACAAAAAGAGGAATCTTTCTAGTTTATCTTCAGATTTGCAACTATCACTTAGCTTTACATGGATGATTGTGTTTCTACTTCATTTTGTATTGTATTTTTCTTATAGGCATGTGGTGACCCCAAAGCCAAACCATCCTATCTTATTGACAAAAACCTGGAATCTGCTGTCAAATTCATAGTCAGGAAGTTTCCAGCAGTAGAAACACGCAACAACAACGTAAGTAATCAAATGGCTGTATAACCATTTTTCTCACTACCCTTTCAGCACAATCTGAGAGGTTTACATTTTCTTATAAAGCATCTGATGCTGACAGTTGCAGTTGGAATATAGTTGTTGATTCAAATGTCTGACAGGATACTTGAGAAGGAACTATTTTTAAGGAGAGAATATTATACTGTAATTCTGGATGGGTTTTGTTAGGATGGGACACTTCCTGGCTTTCTTCTTGCCTGCTGTCTTCTATTCCGTTTCAAAGAATTGTCAATGGGAAGAAATCCTTGGAAAAATCATCCCTTACTTTAATAGGAGAAATTCCTGGTGACCAGGCTGATTGCAGAAGATGGAAGTTGCATAATTTTATTTGTGATGTGTCCTAACCAGCAGATCAGTAAAAAACACCTGGCTGCAAGGTGGGAAGAAGTGTTTGAACTTTACAGGTACCCTTGGCTATGGTGTCAGCCCCTGTGGGTATAAAGAATGCTTTAGTACATAAGGAGAATCATTGTGAATTACAAAAATATGGAAAATAGTTGTTTCCTGTTCATATAGTGAGTTCAGTTGCAGAAGTAAATTATGTTTTACCTTTGAGTGACTCAGTATTGCTGAATTTGACTTTGAAGCCTTTTTTAGGTAATTAAAATTATTAGAGGCAGGCATTTTGGCAGGTGATGTACACTTGTTTCCCTGATTCAATTTGAAGGACAAGAGAGAGATGTTTGTTTTACCTGCTTATATTTCTTTACAAAGATGGAAAATGGAGGTAAATGTTGGATTTACATGTTCCCTGCATGCAGCTGTGTGCCTGAGTGCTTGGGAGGTTTAGGCTTGCTTTAAGCATTCAGATTTCTGCAGAATGGTAGTGGTGATAGCAATGAGAATAATTAGTTTCTTTTACATTGCCAACTCAAATTTGTATGTAATGTCTCCAGTAATACCAATGGGGAAAAACCCCAAAAAAAGCAGAAAAGAAACTTTCCCTTATGGAGGAAAAAATTTCATTAACAACGTACTTTTTCACTTTAAAACTTGTATATGGTTTGTACTCTTTAATATTGCTCATCTTTGTATTGAATTTGATTGTTTTAGTAACAAATATGGAAATTCTTTATCAAATATATGTAAAAATAGTAAATCTGTTAAACTGTGTTTAGTAAATGCTTCTGTATTCTCTACGCTTCGGTGGCAGATCTACTATTAAAAGACAATATACATGGAATTTACTTATTGCAGTTGTATGTACGCTTTAAATGTCTTCCAGTTGTTGATTACAAATTTGGAGCTTAGTTAGTGATAGATATTTAAGGATTTGGTACTGTGAAGTTTTTGGAAAGAGATCAAAGAAATCTTGCTATATTTTGACAATCACAGTTTCTAAAATAGGACACACTCATAATGTTTTGTCATTGCTATGTATTTATTTACTATGAGCGATCCAGGCCTGTGTTTATTAAGGAGGGTTGACAAAAGCCTACCCTCTTTATGTATGAGCACAGTGTAAAGTAGGATTTTGAGCTCTAGCAATAGGCAGCTGGGGTTTCCATCCTGTGGTCAGAGCTGATGGCAGTTTACTTAGTTATTTACAGATGTTTCCATTAGAGTGTTGTAACTCCCAAAAAAGAAAAGGGATTTAAAAGGGCAATTAATTTTAAAAGGGCAATTAAATTTAATTGGAACAGAGACACATTGATTAAAGAAATATCACAAACGATTATTGCAATGGAAATAGCTAAGAAATCATAACTTGTGTTTCCTCCTTGCAGTGAAAATTCCAGGACACCCTTTCAAGAAGGGGTTTTGGATTTTGTATGTTCAAGTGCAGCAGTTGCCACTGCCTAGCACCGTGTACCTATGCTGTTAGTAGCATCTTTTAACATGTCAGTAGGTGATGGTGCCAAACAAGCTTGTATTCAGTTTTAGAGAATAGGTAGTGCCAGCTTTTTTGATTTTTTTGACCTATTTTAGCTGTTTTTTCACAGGTACTGTCATCTACAGTGCTTTGTGTCTTAGAAATGAGTGGCACATTTTATTGAAGAGAATGAGCAATGTTTGCTGTAATCAGACTATCTTGAAACCCATGAATTTTCATTGTGTTGAAACAAGTAATTCTGTTATATTTGCTATTGATATCTTTTACATCTTTATCCATGGAAAATATAGAGGTTTTGTTCCTCCTTCAGTGTTTGACATGCTGAGTCACCTGAGGAATGTCTGACAGTTGCTGATTTTCTGTGTTGTACTGAGAGTGAAAGTTTGTGGACAGTTCAAACAGTGAAGTGGCTGATGAATCTTTTTTGACCAGGCTGGAAAATGAAATGGAGTAGTTCATCTTCCAAAGGATTAATTATAGATAACTCTGCACCTTACTGGTTCCTAACTCTCTCTCCCGTTGTCTGAGGGCAGCCCCTGTGATGTCCTACACTTGCCCTTTCTTTTCCAATAACCATTATGAATCACATAACCTTGAAAGTGTGCAGTTTGGAGACTGGGCTCTTAAAGAACTGTTAATGAAATAGGCCACCGGGGTAGTGTTGCTGCATAGGGTATGAAATAACCTGCAAAGGAAGGCATGTATATAAGCAAAAACTTGAAGGATTCAGACCGTGAGAAACAAACAAGATGGAGTCCTGTGTTGTGGTTTGACGCTTATTAAGCACCGAGCACCCACGAAAAACTATTCGCTTCCTTTCCTCTGCTATAGCTGAGCAGAGGAGGGGGAATTAAAACTTAATTTTCATGAGTGAGATAAGGATCAGGGGAAAAAACATTTTAAGGTTAAGGTTCTAAACTTAAACAGTATAAAGAAGATCTATAAAGAAGATGTGAAAGGAAAGTTTCTTCTGTGTTTGGTGGAACTTTACTATTTATAATTATTTTAAATTGACTAAAGCTTTGTTTTGAAAAAGCCTTCTAAGCTGCAGATGGCTTCCAAAAACTTTATAGCACCATTGTTCTCGGTCAGGTCTGTGATCTGATTGTACTTGTATTGACTCAGAGAAGCATTTATTTTTACTGAATTTCCTGGACTAGCTTCAGAAGGAAAGTTCCAAAGTAAGGGATGCAAAAGCAGCCTGATTTTTCTGATGGCTGTTTAGACCTCATCCTCTTATAAGGGTGTTCAGGCGAGGTTCTTGTCACAGAGAAATCAAAACTCAAAAAAAATATCATAGCACCTAAAAGTTACTCTGTTTTCAGTCAATGCTAATACTTAATGCCTTCTAAAACCAGAATAAAATGCTTCACAATGGAGAACTGGAGATGCAGAGAGAAAAGACATAAATTTTTTGTAGATTATGAGTAGGGTTTGATAAATCTGCTGCCTGCTCAGATAAAGCTCCATGTCTTTGTGTGATGAAGTTGTAGCCCCCTTTCAGCTTTCCCAAACACCACATATGACAAATAGTGAGCATATCTGCCTTCTTCCTTAAACATATGTTTTTCTTGGTTTGTTCCTCAGCAATTTCCTTGTAGAAAAACACTTTTACATGTCTCTTGGAAAAGTTGAGGTCCAGTCATTGTTTAGCACAAAGCAGACCAGTGAAGCATCCCTTTTGAAGTTTCTAAGTGTATGGTTAGTGAGGGAAAGGCGTGTTTTCCAGATAAGGCTAGTCTTCATCATCTAGTAGGTATGTTCTCAGTATTGTTCATATCAATTTGATTTGTGTTTTGTATTGACTAATTTTCTGCTTTATTGTGTCTGTGGGGACTGGAAATAAGATCACTTGGGAGTAGAGGACAAGCAGTTGTGAGCATTTCCAGCCTCCTGGGGTTAGGATCTATAGTTTTAAATTAGTTCTCTTTACTTTTTGAATTTTTTCCTTTTCCCTTTTAGATCTCAGTGTGTGTGTGCTTGGTTTGCCTACTGTGTCTTTCACAGTTTCACTTCCTAATGAGCTGGTTGCAGAGCAAATTAGCTGGATGTGGGGGAGGTGGTGTGGGCACCGAGTGGCTGAACCTCCTTGGCTAAAGCTTATTACAAGTCATTAATGCATGCTTGTATTAAATGCTTTCTTCTATTAAAAAAATTAAAACCCACACTTTATAACCAATCTTGATTTTTAATTTGTGATAGGAGCTTCCAGTAATTAGTCTTTTTCAAAACACTTAATACAAATAGTAACCTGTTTTTCAAAGTTTTTTCTTTTCAGCCCCTATAAGTGGTACAGTACATCAAGGAAAAATGTCATCTGTTTGCTTGTTTCTAATAAAGCATTTAGTACTGTAATTTTCATAGCACTAGTGAAGATAATTTAGAAAATGTCATCTCTGAAAAAATAACTTCAGTGTCTCAGCTCTGCTGCCTCATGTATTGGTAATCCTTTTTCACTCGTCATTTATTTTTGAGGAAATTGTATAGTCATTAAAGCTATCATGGCTGTTTTCTTAAGTCTAACTTAAATTATCCCCATATTCAGTAAATTTAAATATTTTTCTCCACCTTTCTGGGGTGTTAGATCTCTTGCATGGGAGACTTGACTTTTCAGATAACTTCCAGCTTTCTTAATGAAAAAACCCAACTCCCCATATCCCACCGTAAAACTTAACTGGCCTTCTGACCATGAGGATTAAAACCTTTTCCAGGTAAGGGGGTGCCATGCACAGCTGCTTGTTCAGCTCTGTTCCTGCTCAGGAAGCTTATAGTGGTAAAGGACCACAAAAGAGAGAAATTTCCCCAAAGTCACTGAGCCAGCAGTTTAGGTTATGTATGTTCCCCCTGCATGAGTGAAGTCAGATGATGACCAACTGTTCTCTGTTCAGCTTTGTATGAACAGTTAGGATGTCTTATGCTTGAGAACAGAATATACTAATGATAGTTTATTTCACAAGAAACTGCAAAATATCTACAAATAATGAAATTTTATCTACATTTTTACTAAAAAGTCATTCAGAATTGAAATTGCTCAGCTAATGCCTTGCTCTGATACAACCATACTTACTGTTCTGGTTTTGTATGCAGTAGCATGTCTGCTGTCTTCAGTTGTTACAGGCATAAGACTGACTTAAAATGACGTATCCTGTATAACAGAATATAGTATATAAAGTTTTTCAGTCTAATAGTCATTTGTGAGTGAGCATTTTTTTCATAGCAATTCCAAGAGGTCATGTGAAATCCTGAAATCTCTTCAAAATGTTTCACCAAACAGAATTCTCATACTGTAACATATTTTTTCAAAATTGTAAGTGCTGTCAGCTACAAAGTTTATATTCATGGTTTAACCTTTGACTGGGCCTGAATTTGAGATAGAATAGCATCCAAAGATTGTATTTTTTTATCATTATTTGTAATAAATGATTGTACTACGCTGCTGTAAGTCATGTAAGTCCATACAAGTCACTTGCCAAGGTAAATCAATCTTGCTTGCTTGTTGCTTCGTAGTGTCTGAAATACCTGGAGAGGAGTGGCTGTGTGTGATACTTTACCCTCTGCTTCATCCACTAAAACTCTCTTTGCTTTAATGATTGACAGTTCAAGAGCTTGGCCCTTAAAAAACAAGAAAACAAACAAAAAAACCCCACTGAGGTGGCATTCAAAAAATTGTATGAATTGTAAAAAATTTGCAAAAATTATAAATGAAGTTGAGAAAATGGGGAGCTGTTCCTTACGGCTGAGAGGTAGATCAGTTTTTAAAGAGAAGCCTCCCTGCTCCAGTTGTCTGCCATTATTAATTCTCTGGGAATGGTTACAGTTATGGAGTATCAGAGGTGGCTATTTCCTTTAGTGCTAGAAACTTGAAAACAAACTAAAATAGGTCTTGTGGTAGACATACAACAGTTAGTAAACATGTTAAATATTCTATTTTATCTTTTTATATGCAGCACAGTACTTCAGAAACTGCTTTTAATTGGAAATAAGAAAACCAAGGACACATCTATCATTCTAGAGTGAATTTACAGAATTTAAAACTAGTTTTCTTCACTTTGTTAGCTGCTTCCATCTTTCCCTGCTGTTCTGCTATGGATTTTGTAGACACAAAACTTTGTTCAAATGAATTGAGTTTTTCAAAGACTCTGTAGGTGACAAGCATAGTGAATATAACATGCCAGTAAGAATACTGGCAGTGATGATTTACCTGTCTCTCCGGAAATTTAACAGTCAGAATTTATAATACTGCTTTTTGGGGGGCTTATAGTCCAGCTGGTAAGATTAAGCTGATGGTATTTTCACTGAGAACATGGTAATATCTATGGTGTTGGACTGTAGAAAACAAATACAAGTGTTTAATGATCTGACTTGCAGGAAAAATATCACACTGGTATAAGAAGCAGAAAATTCACCTTCCTACTGTCTATTTCTGGATCACTAAATAAGATATTTATTCACATACTACTGCTACCATTCAAATAAACATGATAAAAAATTCCAGGACTAAGGGTACCCTTTGTTTTTACACACACAAAACTCTCTGAACCTCTTCTAGTTGTCTCATATTTTTTGTGAGCCATGGTATTAAACTGGTATTTTTTCACATAATTAGTATGCCAGGGCTGCATCATTTCTCCTTGTCTGAGCCGTTGTGTTCGTATAAGCTTCAAGTGAGGCTGTCTTGCACTTTCTGATTGTTTTTTGCTTCTTTTAATGTACTTTCTCTGTTTACATAATCGACTGTGTAAGGATCATAGGGATTCAATATAAAGAAGGAAAGGCACAAGTTAAAGATCAGTTCCTTTTCCTGTAGGTAATATAGTCACAGTGTTAGCTTCTTTGTTATTTATAAATTATATTCAAACATGATCAGAGATGTGGCATTTTGTTAATAGGCAAAAGAAATTATCTCAGATTAATTATTTGATAGTTTTTTTGACCTTGCCATATTATGCTGAAATTTCTACAGGTTTTCATAGGTCTTAAATCTCATTCACCTTATTCAACAAAAATACTGTTGGTACAATTTGTACTTCAAATTCTCTAAAAATAAATAAACCATTTACAGCTAACCAGTCTACAAGGCATAGTCAGATATAGTAAGAAGAATTATGTTTAAAAAGTTATTTCTTCAGTATATCCTATTTTAGGATATACCTGCTTTTGTTGGTTATTGTAAACTTTGAGTAATGAGGCTAAGGAAAAAAGCCTCAAACCAAATAAATCAATATAACACCAACAACTTCTAACCAGATGTTAGGAAATTAGTAATGGAAAGTTTTAATGCTGTGGTTGTGCCAAGAGCTACACCCACATTCCGGAACGATAAAGAAGCAAATAAACATCCAAGACACTGCATGCTTGTAAGCTGTTCTTCTGAACATCACTGATCAGGCTGTGCTCCATAAATTGAACTATTGGCCCGATACTGAAAGAACAGTCAGTTTATATGTTGTTTTACTTCAATACTACTATTTTAAGTAAAAGTTTACTGACCCCTTCAACACTTAGCATTCAAAGAATGATCATCTTAACTCTCTAGGAAAGTTTTAGCATCACTTAAATATAAATATTTCGGGGAATATAGGTAACAAGGTAAGAATGCACAGCAGTGATTCCATCATCCTTAGCTGAGTGTGGCAAATACGTCCCTATACTCTGTACAGCTTCACAGAATTTCTGAAAATTTATTACTTCTTTTGCAATTACAATTGCCAGCACCATCTCCCTTTTTGCCATATCTCCCCGTTTCATGTATTGTGGCTTGAAATTATGGTGTCCTGCAGGAGTGGACATTCAGTTGCTATTTGTTATACCAAAAATAGGTGTAGTGTTCAGCAGCCTATAATCTTGAGAGTCCTCTTTAGCATTGCACCTTGCTTTCTATGAGTTAGGATTGCAGTGGTAAAAATGTTGTTAAGGAGTGTGTGCAGTGGTAGTGAGTTTTGGTTTTGTCTTCTCTCTGCACTAGAATTAATCTTATTTCTGGATCACCCCCTGTCGTCTCTTCCTGAAAATTCTTGAAAGGACTTTCAGATTCATCTGGTTCACACTTGTATTAGTTGCACAGAAAAAACCCTTATTTTTGCTTAGTCTTCTACAAACAGCCAAGAAATGCTTGAAGCACTAGAGCCGGGGTGCAAAATTAAAACCACACATCTTAACTGAATTTTCATTGTGTAAGAACTGTTGACTGATGAAGCAGTCCTGAAAGTACAAGCAGACTTTCCTCTGGACTGGCTCCAAGTATAGACACAAGCTGGCCTGAAAGCATACTGGAGTTGCACAGACCTACTGGAGCTCCAGAGTCTGTTTGTGAAGATGCTGGATGCTTCTTTTTCTGAGCTCAAGGCAGTTGAAGTTAAAGCTGTACATTGGGAAAGGTATAGCTTTAAACCTCATGCTGAGGATCAAAATATAAGTCATGGGATTTGAAAACAGATTTTTGTACAGCAGCAGATTAAATAGAAATAACCTATTTCCTGGTGCATGAGATTTATCAGGACATGTTACAAAATAAATACATGTACTTGCACCTCTTTCAATTAAGCCTCAGCTGATGGCTATGTGAAAGAGACTTAAATAATATATAGGCATGCATTCAAAGTCCAATCCTTGGCAATAGTTTAAGGGTAGGCAGGAGTCTTTTATAATGAAGCCATTCTGTTTTGCTCATAACTGCCTATTCCTGTCTTCCATGGCAATAATGAAAGTCTTACGGCTCAAGGCTTCTAAAAAATCATCATCGTCTCTAAAACTTCAGAGGAGAGAAGTGAAACTTATTTTACATCCTAGTTGTGGTCCAGGCAGTTTGTTTTATGAATTTAGAGGAATTTTGATGCTTTACATAAAACCGAGAATACAGAGCACAGCTTTATAAATGAGAGCGAGCTGGAGAACCTTACTCAGTTCTAACGTCTCATGAAAATAAGCTGATCGATTTGAAGCAATTTTTTATTCTTTCTTATAATTGATTGGTCTTGTTGAGAAAAAGATATTATTTAACTTGATCATCTTTAATTTAAAATCTTGCAGATTTTTGGAGGGCACTTTTTCCTATTGTGACTGCTTTAATTCATTTCGATTCCTGTATCAGGAAGGAGACATAATTTGTAGCTGGATATTGCAAGTTAAATATCTTGCATTGCTGTGAGACTGTCATACATAGATAAACAGAATGGCTGTTCACTAACAGCTGCTTTTTTGTGTTCTTAATTGTCTAAGTCATCAATCTGGTTCCTTCAGAAAATCTTTAAAAATAAATGATATTTCATTGTCTATTTAAAAGATTTTAAAAAATAAATCCATGTGAACTATTTTACCTCTGTATTCACGTTTGCCTCTTCCATTTTATCCACCAGTGTCTAATGCTAGTGTTTTGCTTCTTTTATGTTTCTTTATTTTGTTGCTTTTGTTTGAATGTATTATTGTGTTTATATGGAACTGGTCAAAGAACCGTTACTGTATTTTATGTTTGTATCTACATTTTATTTTGCATGCTTAACGTGGCTTTGCCTGGATATTCTTTTTGGTAAGTTCAGAATTTAAAAGCATAATGTTTTTCTGTAGTAAAGTTTGTAACCTGCCATGTTATGTTCTTCCACATCAAGTAACATAATTATTTTGGTTTTGGCATACTGATTTGTGCTCATGTACTGTTCTGCTTTTGCAAATTATACATATGATAACACTTTTCCTAACTACCATTTTCATCTCTAGCTAAGCTAAACAGTATGACTCTGGTACTAATGTGTGCTAATACAACTTTTATCTTCAAAATGTGGTTGGCAGCTCTTAAAATGATCAGTGCTGAGAACTCTGTGTGTATTTGAGACACACAGAACCACAGTCTTAGAAAACCATGTTATAGCTTCTTTGCATAGCTTGATGGTTACTCTGTGCTTCACAGGTATTACTTTTCAGCAGTCTTCTAAAGATCTTCTAAGAACAGTGTGCATGTTTGTGTTTCTCTTTTAGCAACAGCTTGCTCAGCTCCAGAAAGAAAAATCAGAGATTTTGAAGAACCTGGCATTATACTACTTCACATTTGTTGATGTTATGGAATTTAAGGTAAGGTATTACAAATGTGTAAATTCTGTCACATTAGGTTTTTTATTAATGAAAATGTTACTAATTTTATTAATGAAATAACACTGTATAATGAAATAGCTGAACTTACAGCTCTGTTCTTCAAATAAAAAAAATGAAGCTCCATCACTAATCATAGTAATGTGATTTAATTGTATCTTTTTAAACTGAAGTTATTCCTTTGTTTTTCAAGGACCATGTTTGTGAGCTGCTGAACACTATTGATGTTTGCCAAGTCTTCTTTGATATTGTAAGTTTCTAGGTTGAAACTTTCAAAAATGTTTCTATTCAGAGTCCTGTAGGAAGAAGGACTTGCTTTTCTTAGTCCCAGAAACATCACATCTCTAGTACTAAATGCAAGAGAAATAAAAACAACGTAGGGTTCAGATTACTAACTTTTATAATAGAGAGATAGACCTTTCTCAGTAGGCTTCTTATGGACAGTAGTAACAGTATTGTATTACCAGTATTGTATTACCAGACATAAAAATCTTTCAGTAATTTTTGATTTATTGCATCTGCAAGTTAATTCCCAGTTATCTGTATGCTTACGCCTTGTGAGACTCACAAAACAACAACATTACTGGTGTCCACCTAAGCTATGTGAGGAGGTCACTTTTGGGGTTGACTAAAGCAACTACAAAAGCATCTAAAAGTATTATATTTAAAGCTCCCCCGACCTGCCCCCCCCCAAAAAAAAAGCGTAGAAAAAAACCCCTAAAACCCCAAAAGAAAACCTCCAATACCTTTTCCTGTTGGTTTCAACTTGCTTAATGTTCATAATGTCACCTTACTAGTTTTTGTCATTCTAAATTCAGCTGACTAGATTCATAATATGAAAAAGGAACAGGTTTGTGTTCTGTGAAATGATATAACAAGGCCAGTGGGATATGTGCTAGTCTTTTACATTAGAGTCTTATTAAAATACAGTTCATAGGCATGGCACTGCTCACTGCTTAGTAACAAGAAAAGTTTTGCTATCTTTCAGGTAATCTGTGACACTTAAGCCTGGAAGAATTTATTTGGATGCTCTGCTTTCATGAGTACAAACAGTTCTGTGAATCTGAATGAATAAATTAGGTTATACAAAGTCACGTGCAACCAAAACAAGAACTTAGTTCAAAAGATGACCCATTGTATTTTAAAAAAGCTGAAAATTGGTGGAAGTATAAGGAAAAATGTTATATGCTTGTTTCTAAAAGTTTTACAATTATAATTTACTGGTTTTCATTTCTAGACTGTAAACTTTGATTTAACAAAGAACTACCTAGATTTGATTATAACCTACACAACTCTAATGATACTGCTGTCCCGAATTGAAGAAAGGAAGGCTATCATTGGATTGTATAACTATGCCCATGAAATGACACATGGAGCAAGGTAAAAAATGTATTGTATAAAAGATGGGCATAATGTTAATGATAGTAGCAGCTACACCTAAGTGAATTATTTGTTGTTGCTTTTAGTGACAGAGAATATCCACGCCTTGGCCAGATGATTGTGGACTATGAAAATCCTTTAAAGAAAATGATGGAGGAATTTGTACCTCACAGTAAAGTATGTATCTACTTTTCACAGGCATGCAGTAACCTTAATTGGGAGAAACAGAGATAAAAAGTAAATAGATTTTGTTTTGTCGAAGGCCATTTGGTATAAATTTTACATGAGATTTCTGCTCACATTGAATATCTAGGGCTGGGGATTGATACCCTATTAAAAAGCAGAACCTGCAGAAATACAGGAATTATAAGACCCATTAGTAAAGTGCCATTTTATTCACTAAGGATTAGAAATTAATTAAAAATCAGTTGTGGATCATCTGAGAATAGCTACTTCTGTGTTTCGTGTAGGCTTGTAGCTGGAAATTAAAGAGATTCACAATGTTTCTATGAAGTTGGTTGTTTTGCTGGATTGCCGTCCTAGATGAACGTGATTTTCTATTTTGTAACCTCAGGGGTTTTGCTTTGTATTGTCCTTAAACTGGGAATCCTGGAGATAACCACTGCCTCTTTAACAGTAGCTCCTGTACTCAAAAGCTCACACCTTGCTGAGTTGCCTTCACTGAGTTAAAGGAGCTCAATTCCTTTAGTCCTTTTTGTACAGATGTTTCCAAGCTTCTGTTCTTACAGGGTTGTGTTGCAGTTCCATGATGTTTTATCTAGGCTGTATTTTCATGTAAGAATACCTTGGAAAAATTACAGAAGCATCACCAAAGTCCATGTATATCCTGTTTTATCACTTCCCATTTGTTCACTAGATTTCCTATCCTGTCAAAGGAAACTAGATTTCTCTTATCAGGACTGAACAACTGTTACAAAGATGTTATTTTCTAGGTGCTTGCAAATTAATTGCCTAACAATTACAACTTACTTTGGAATCTTGGGCAGGAGCTTAAGTTAAATTCTAAGTTATTACCTAAAGTTTTTAAGGTTTGGGTTTTTCTTTACCTATTTTGAAGTTTAGGTACTGGTTGTGTTTTCCTTCTCTAGCTTTCTTGACATTTTTCTCGATTTCCTTAAACATTTCAGAATTGTCAGTAGAAGTTCAGAATTTTCCAGCTACTTTGCTAAGTGCTCTGAAATGAAATAGTTTCCAGTATTTCTAATTTGTCTGTAATCTTATTGTTGTTACGCTGTCCACAGTTCCTGTCTTGTTAAGACTTACTTAGCAAAGGATCTTATTTACAAGTATTGTTTTCTAGTGCACATTTTAGCAAAGATGCTTTACTTCTCAGTATTATCTTTGTTGATGCTCTTGTTTTTAATAGTGGATCAGTCCTTTCCATTGAAACATTTGTAAAAATGCCTTTCAGTCCGATTTTTGCTCTTGTGTTCATTCTGTGCTAGAAGTATAAGTTGGGGTCAGGGATCTGTTTGGGTGCTATACTATAGAAACATTTTCTTGGGTTGCACTCTCATGGAACTGCACACTTGTCGTTTTGTCATCCCACTGCTTTGCAGCAAACCTGACAGTTGTTTAGTCCTTTACATTAGCTTCGGCAGATGACTTTGATTTTTTTGCCTGAGTGACCTTCTCTGCTCTCACACTGCTCAGATCTGTCTCCCTGAGGATTCATACAAGCACCAGTATTGGTACAAAAGTCAGGGAAAAGACTTGGGATATACTTGCCCAGATAAGCTTAATTTGCTACCAAGATATGCTGCAGACAGTATCTGGTCAAAACAATTATAGTTTGCTACCAAAGAGGGAAGGACGTACTAAAGGAAGTGGTAGGGAAGGGAGTAACACAACAATTGGAATGCTTGAATAAATAATGAACAACTTCCGGTTGTATGTGGGGAGGGCTTTTGTGCCTTATTGGGTTTTTCCCATGTCCTCTAATTCTGAACTCAGGATTTTGTAACTCTAGCTAAAAATAATAGAAATCAAACTCTCTTGCTTCTTTGCATCCTTCCTCTAGCCTGGAGTAGTCTTTTATATGTTAAACAAACTAGATGCAATGGGGTTTAACCTCAGGTTTAATTTCAGAACTACTTCACTAAAATGTTTTGATGACTTCTAGTAATAATGCTGAGGAAACAGCTCTACTGATGAAACAGTACTAACCATTCAAACTCACCATTAGCCTGCTTTCTAGTCCCTTTCAGATGCTCTGATTTCACTCCAGATGGTCTATCCTCGACGAAATCTCTCAGCTGACCAGTGGAGAAATGCACAACTACTGAGCCTCATCAGTGCCCCCAGTACAATGCTTAATCCTGCACAGTCTGACACAGTATGGTCTTTTAATTTACATTATATCATAGAGTTAAGTAAGGTTTTCTGTAGAATACTTGCCTGTTGGATTACCTCTACGTGACTTTTAATCAGAGAAGTAAATAGGCTGATTAGTACGGGGGAAAAGTTTTCTCTCATCAAGTAAAGCTTCTGTTATGTTAACTCGTGCCTTCAGTTTCAGTATTTGTTGACCAAAAGATGAAGGGAAGCAATGTTGACTTCTGCAGTCGTAGAGGGAAGGAATCCTGTGTACCCTCTCAGGTGTTTGTGAGCCAGGAGACTGGAAATCGGAACTGGTCCTTCATTTAAAACTTTTGTTTGCACTGCTGCCTCAGTTGTGATATGAATGGCTATCTTTCTGAAAAACATTGAAGCTTTAATGGCTGCCAAGTTGTGATTAGTATCCATCAAAAGCTTTTAATTCTTAAATATTGTTAAATAAAATGTTTATTGAAAATAAATATTTGTCAAAATTTGTTCAAGGTGTTGGAGGGTATGGAAGCTCACATAATATTCTAACCCTCCGTTTCTGAATTGCTGAAACAGTGAATCACTGAATCACTGTTAGTGGTCAGCAGCCTTCTATCATTAATCAGCACTTAAGGCTGTGTTTGTCCCTTTTTGCTAAGAAGTACTTATAATTAGTGTGCTACAAATTACTGTTTTTTTAACAGATGCCATGTGAATACCTATCTCTGGATGCAATGGAAAAATGGATCATTTGTGAGTAAAATATTCTGAAACGGCTCATGGTTGTATTAAAAAATTGGTTTACATTTAAAAGACTTGCTTTCTGTACTGTACAATACCTGTTGTATTCAAATAAGATTCTGGAGAACTTGCTTAAATCTCGTTTGTACGTACGTGCAGTGAAGCTAGAATTCAGCATGTGCTGCTGGAATAGAGTTTGTCACCAGTTTGTTCCAGACTTTGACTGGAAGTGAGGGCTTTAGTTATTCTGAGGAAAATAGTCAAGTAGTATCAGCATGAAAGAATTCATTTTACAAAAATACTGCAAAAGTACCTCCAATAGAAATGGGGAGGTATTTTTTATGTATTAGAAAATATTATCCATTAAAGAGTTTATTAATGATCTATGCGAACTATTTAAGACAAAATACATAATCATCTCACTGTTCTCTTACTGTCTTTGTGCATCTGGTTTGTGACATACATCAATGTGAACTTTTGAAGTTGGATTTATTTTGTGCCATGGAATCCTAAATAGTGATGCTACAGCTTTGAATCTTTGGAAACTTGCACTTCAAAGCAGCTCTTGCTTGGCTCTGTTTCGAGATGAAGTCTTCCATATTCACAAAGCTGCAGAAGATTTGTTTGTAAACATAAGAGGGTAAGTTTTTGTTCTCCTTTCAGAATCTCTGCTAAAAACACCATATTTCTTGAAGAACTGTTTCAAACAGGTTACTTCTGCTTCATGTAAGTTCTGCTTAAGTACACAAACATTTTTGCTTGGTATCTTGACTGTTTCTTTAATGCATAAGTTTTAGGGGCCTGATTTCATAACCACCACACCTTTTTTTATTTCAGTTCTGAAAGCCTGGTGAATCAGTCTCTAAAATGGCAAGTCTCTAAGATTAATGATCTCACCCACAAATCTGAAGGGAAATGATGTTACAAATCTAGAGTTTGCTTGAAAAATTGCATCTTGCTGCCAGTATTTCTGCAGTACATTATATGAAAACAATATATGAAACAAAGTTGAGACCTCTACCAGCAAATACCAGGAGCACTTCAATAGAAAGTATTTTTGGTTTGGGTATCCAGTTTTGGCATTTAGCTCTGCTAAGGAGCTGGTTTGGGATTTCTGTTGTATCCTGCTTGCTGTAACATTGTAGCTTCTCCCAAGTCCCACTCAGCTCTTGCTAAAATGTGCTATTGAGTCTTATACCATCTCTGATTGGTTTTTACTTGTAGCTACAACAAGCGTATTAACGACATCAGAGAGTGCAAAGAAGCTGCTGTTTCACATGCGTAAGTGTCTTTAAAAGTTTTTCTGACAGATTTTAGTATTGGTTTTCTTAAAACAAAATTATAAATATTGTACAAACAGAATTTGTCAAATGCTGAGTTAGCCGTGCATTTTCAAATGAGATTGTGTACTGATTGTTCTCTTAAATCTGGATTTGCTTAATGTCATTACCAATTTAGCTTCCCAAGTTTTAGATTATTTTTCAAATTATCAGGATGGAAGCATTTAGTTTATTCTTTAGTTACATTTTGTCTGATTACAAAATGTGAATGCAGATTAAATAGAAACGTTTTAATGTAGTCAAATGCATATCACAGAAAGGGGGCAGAGAACATGGGGTTTTAATTTAATGATGCTTCAAGAATATAAGGTGTTGGTGATGAGGATGCCAATTTTTTGAATCACATTTTTCAAAATTCTGAACTTTTGAAGTTGGTATAATATAATCTGCCTATGCTTGGTCTTAAATGCTTTTGAAAATCAAATGTTCTGTGGCTAGCATAGTGGATAATGTATGTTCTTTTGATGCAGTGGTTCAATGCATAGAGAGAGACGCAAGTTTTTACGTTCTGCACTCAAAGAACTAGCCACTGTCTTGTCTGATCAACCAGGCCTCTTGGGTCCCAAGGTAATGATGGCTCTTATGGTTTGCATGTGTACAATCTTCCAGTGTGTTTTTCAATGGTAAATCCAAAATTAATTTTCTTTAGGGGGAAAAGACTACCCACTTCACTCTGAGAAAACCTACTTAATTTTTTCAAATTCTTGGATTTTAGAGACTAGTTGCCTCTTGAGTGCATAAACTATCCAGCTGTTGTGTATATTGATAAGCTTGTGAACAACTTCTGTTTTTCAGGCACTTTTTGTATTTATGGCATTATCCTTTGCTCGTGATGAAATTATTTGGCTTCTTCGTCATGCAGATAATATGCCAAAGAAGAGTGCAGATGATTTCATAGATAAGTATGTTCATTTTTAACGCGATACCTTCAGTACTAGAATTCCACAGACAAAATAAATTCGAAGGCAATGGAATCTCAGGAAAGGTTGGCTATATGGAGCAGCTGGGAATGTTCAGAAAATTTTTACTAGGGAATATTAAGTGTCCCATCAAAACAGAAAACTAGAAATACTGTCCTAGAAATTGGAGTACATCAGTGAAAATTCATTTATAAAATAAAAATATTCTCTATAAGGTTTGGTTTTTTAACTTTGAATAGGCAAAAATAAAGCTTTTTCATGTGTCTTCACTGATTTTGCATTGAGCAAATCAATGAAGGAGGCAAGAAAACTTTCAAAAAGCTTTATTTGTTGATTTGTAGAATGCTTCTTTATAGGAAAACTGTCTTTTGAATCAGCTAAGCTTTATTTATGTAATATGGCAGTACTGTCACCATAAACAGATGGTAAAAATGAGAAATGTGATTACAAGATCTTACAAGTGTGGATAGGCAGGAGACTTCTCAAGATTATTGAACACAAGGTTGAACTGAAAGACTGCAGGAATTTAAACAAGTAACAATCACAAGGCCATTTATAGATCTGGAGTGGGAAAATCGTGGGTTCTCTCCACTAGATTTAGGTGCTAAGGAAAGATGGAGGTTCCAGAGCCTCTCTGAAACCATCTTAACCATCCTCATGGCTTAAAAAAAAACCCAGAAAAGCAGTTATTAAACTTGTATTTTTCAGGTTTAACCACTTTTTGAGAAAAACATTTTTTCATATTGAGCTGTACAGAAGGGCTTAATATTCAAAAAAAGAACTGAATAGTTATACAAACCTTTGAGGATTACTGTGATGGTATCCTGTTAACTTATGTCCTGTTGAGTGGATTTTGTCTTGCAGAGAAAATTACCTATATAAGCTCCTTTTACTACATAAAAAAATATTTTCATACAGAAATTACCTATTGGTAATTGTTTTAAAAGCAAGGTATAGGAGGAAATCCCCTTGAGAAGCATCCCACTGATAGAAATTTGTTTTAGTATTTTGAGTGATATTTGTAAGCTTTTCCTTGTCTTTTTGCCTAGGCACATAGCTGAGCTAATATTCTACATGGAGGAGCTCAGGGCACATGTGCGAAAATATGGACCAGTGATGCAGAGATACTATGTACAGTATCTCTCTGGCTTTGATGCAGTGGTCTTAAATGAGCTCGTGCAGGTATGGCAACATCATGCTTCTGGGTTCTCAAATGCAAATTTTAACAAGGGCTTTTTGTCCAAAATGACTTCATCAAAGGCATTCCAGTTTGTGGATTTTGATGACCTTTATGGAGTAAGACAAATTAACTTATTGTTTAATTCCGAGATTTAGAGTTGTACTTTCGGTTTCTGTATAGAATCACAGAATATCCCAAGTTGGAAAAGAGCCACAAGGCTCATTGAAGTCCAGTTTCTGGCCCTGCATGGGACACCCCAGCAATCCCACCCTGTGCCTGAGAGCATCGTCCAAATGATCCTTGAGCTCTGGCAGCCTTTGGGCTGTGCCCCAAGCCCCAGGGATCCTGCTCAGTGCCCGACCACCCTCTGGGAGAGGAACCTTTTCCTAATATCCAATCTAAACCTCCCCTGACGCAGCTTCATGCCATTATGAGTGGTATGAATTTATATATTTCTGTATTCATATATGAACATTATGAAGTTATATTTAGAGACAGTGAAATGGGTACTGTCACTGAAGGAGTGTAGAAACCTTTTTTCTTATTTAGCCCAACCAAGAAATTACAAACTTTCTTAAATGCTTTGGTTTTATTCCCTAGTGGCCCCACTAGATGGAGCCCAAACTGAAATGAAGGGAAAAAATGGGCTTGAATTTTAGTTGTCATTAATTCATAACAGCTGTCAAGCACCAGATTATACAAGTGATTGAGTGGTAATTTGGATTTTTTCAGCCTTTGGGTTTCAATGTCAGTTATTGCTGGAATTATGAGAAACTTCTGCGTTGTATTATTTAACAGAAATGTGATCCTATTAGTGGCTGAAACAAAAAAGATTTATGTTGCATTTTGTAAAATTTGACTGTTTAGTAAAAAAAATTCGAATTTTTTTGTAAAAAAAAAATTGAGAGAGGGGTTTTTTGGAGGCAAAGTGATGCTGACATGGGCTCCATTATCCTGCCATAGCCTGCAGATTTTCTTTGCATGGCTACATTTATTGACAGATTTTCCCATTTTGAGCTGATGTTGGTTTGGAAGCAATCTTTTCTAGGTATTTGTCATCAACCAATGAATTAAAATGTGAAAGCTATTAAATAGCACTCTTTGAAATATTCCAACGATTAAGTTACCTCGTGTAGGTTTTTTAACATTTCAGAATATAGCTGATAAATGGGGCATGGGTATTGACATTGTTTCATAAACCAAGTTTAAAGTAATAATAAAAATAACAACAACAACATTTATTTTAGAATCTTTCAGTGTGCCCAGAGGATGAATCAATTATCATGTCCTCTTTTGTAAACACAATGACTTCACTAAGTGTGAAACAAGGTAAGTTTAAATGATCTTGGAAAATTGGTAACAGACTGACAGATTCCTCTGAAAAGCTTCATCACTTTTGTTTCCTGTAATCAGTAGAAGCACATAAACTGCATTTGTTCCTTTGTTTCTCTTTCCTTTTTGTCTGCTTCTTGTGGTGTGTCCCTTTTCCAAAGAATGCTATTGGGTAGTAATCCAACCTTTTAATATAGAAAACATTACATGTATTTTCATCTAGATATTTTAATTTCTTTTGCTGCAACTGCACTGGATCAAAATTCTTGGGTAAAAACATGAAGTTCATTACCCAAATAATTCTTTACTACTTTGGGGTTTTTAGAAGGTCTGATACAGTATATCTGAATTTGTTACTGTTTTCTAAGGGTTTTCTGTTCTATATTTTTCCCTGATGTAGTTGAAGATGGAGAGGTATTTGACTTCAGAGGAATGAGATTAGATTGGTTTAGATTGCAGGTAAGAATTGGTAAATATATGTGACATTTCACTAACTTAAAACCAAAATATTTTATAGATTACTACTGTTCTAGATTACTCTCACACTGCAAGTGGGTGACAGGCTATCTAAAAATAACCTACTCTTAAAATCAAACAAATACTTCAACAGATAGTTTACTATGTTTTGATACAACTTCATCTGCTTTGGATACTTTCTGCAAATCATCCCTTGGGGTTTTTATAACAGTTCAGAAATAGAATGTGTTGAGGCTGAGCCGTTTTGGTGGGTGTGCAGAGTGTGATTCAGCCTGCCTACACTGGTAAGGGAGAACTTACAAGTTTGTGTTTTGTCAGTACATTTGTTCTGCAGTTTATCTGTGAATTAGTGTCGTATTCAACGGATGTTTAGAGACTTCACTGAAAGGCAGTTTGCTTTTTTTAAGCTCTGGTGGAAAGAGAAGAATCCCTGTATGGTCTTTAAATACACAGGTGTCCTGTGCGTAGTGCAAACAGTACTTAACATTGGTATGGAGCAGTAGCAATGGAATTTGCAAAAAAGCAGCTGCACATATAACATTTAAATTGTATTGTGTCTTTCCAGGCCTACACCAGTGTTTCTAAAGCTTCGCTTGGTCTTGCGGACCATAGAGAACTAGGAAAAATGATGAACACGATCATTTTCCACACAAAAATGGTAGATTCTTTGGTGGAGATGTTGGTTGAAACCTCAGATCTTTCTATCTTTTGGTATGCTACTAAGCTGACTGTACAAGTTTTTTATTACTTATTGTTTGGTTTGTCCTTGCAAGTGTAATTTTTAAATAGCAAGCTTCATAGTGTCTTGGGGATGGTTTATTATCCCATACCATTTTTGGGGATTTGATCTGGTTTTTGATTTGTGCCCAGGGGTGGCAGCTGTCCCCGCTCCAGCGCCATCCTCCCTGACTCCAGGGCTCTGGGGATGTGTGGGAGCCAAGCCGGGGTTCCTGGAGGGCGTTGGTGGCAGGCGAGTGGCGGCCCCTCCCTTGGGGTGCAGCCGGTTCCACTGGACACGTGCGGCCGCTAGCTCGGACCAGGGGTCCTGCTCTTTCTGTGGGGTTTGCCTGCTTCTNCTTAAAATGTCACAATTTGTCCATTTTATTTCACTGAAACACTGGGAAATTTGTAACCTTTTTTTTTTTTTTTTTTTTTTTGCTTCGGCACTGTGGCTGAGCTTGCCGGCTTGACTTCTTTTGCTGCTCTGCTGTTGGGAAGCCCAAAGCCAGTGCCAGCCCCGCCAGGACCTGGGCACACCCTTGTTTTCCCACCGCGGGGCTGCCCCACAGAACTCCCTCCGCACAGCCCAGGGAGAACAAGGGGGGAAGTGGGGACACCAGCCTGCCTGGGCACAAACAAAACAAAACAGATCAAATCCCCAAAAATAGTATGGGATAATATACCATCCCGTAGGAAGATAGTCCAGTGGACGGATGAATTGGAATTTCATGTTTCTAGCAGAATTAGTTTGAAAAAGGTATTTATGAACATCTGTCAGAGATATTCTCCAAGCAGTCATGTAATTGATCAGGAATAATCTGCAGATTCTTCCTTAATAGTTCTTTGCAAAAAGTGCAAGTTTTTACAGTCCTTATGTGGCAAGTGTCAGAATAAAAATATGATGATGATGATAATAATAGTGTAAAATAGATGTGCAAATAAAATGCATAAGAAGTGAATGCATAAGAAACCCAAAAATGATGAAAGCATGGGACAGTTTTTGGTATAACTACAAATCTGGTGCTTATTGCATTTGATTTGTGTTAAGTAAACCTTATTTGCAGCAAAAGTAAATATATGGCATTTAAATGTCTGATTAAATAACTGATTTATTCTGTTTAGTTTTTATAGTCGTGCTTTTGAGAAGATGTTTCAGCAGTGTTTGGAGCTTCCCTCTCAATCAAGATACTCAATTGCATTCCCACTGCTTTGTACTCACTTTATGAGCTGTACCCATGAATTATGCCCTGAAGAGGTAATTTTTAACTTTTAGTTATTTTCATCTCTTACTCAACATAGCGTGAACAAGAGCTGAACACTGCAAGAAGGTGTTTGTTATGGCAGTTTTAAATTTGAGGGAGGAGAGTGCTAAAAATGTAAAAATGGAACTAAAACAAGTAGATACCTTGTTACATGACTCTTCATGCATAAGTCTCTAAATCCTCTTCTGAAGTCTGAAAGCATCTTGATCTTTGCTTTAAAGAGACTAGCTAAGGTACAAAAATTAGATGACTTTTCAGGCTTAGATGCTAATAAATTCCATATGTCTGTTAAAACTTAGAAGCAACAGTTTTCCTGTCAAATCGTTTACAAACTCATAGTTAGGAGAAGAAAACAGAAAATTGGGTGTTCTGTATGGCTTATTACAGTTTTCTTCAGTAAGAAAAAAAAAGTGATACACAGTATAATGCAAGCATTTGCCTTGGTCAGAACTGGGTAATGGAAACCGTATTGGGTAGAGTTAGAAATTAAAAAATACAGTGTTGCTTGAAGAAATGGACCCTTTGTTAAAGGACACAGTTTGAATCTGAGGAAATTCTCTATTTTTGTTGTAATGGCATAAATCCTTTAGTACATTTCCTGTATATGCATTGACTTTGGAATTAGTCTGGGAGTTAACTTCGCCTTCTTTATGGAGTGCTCATGCGGATGTGTTTTCATACTTAACAGTGCTCATCTGAAACAATTAGTTGAATAAGATTTATTGTAATATACACAATACAGAGTTTTTTATTTAAACATAAAATTCTTTTCTGCTAAACTTCATTACAATATACATTTACATAGTTATGTTCCTTGTATGCTTTGCTTTAAATAGCTGCTAATGCTATTTATACTAGACAAGCACAAAAAAGTTTCCAGGAAAGCTTAACCCTTCAGGACAAGAGACATCTTTGAGAACAATTGTAGTAACAGTAAGGAATCAGTAGCCAAAGTCCACTGGACACTAGTTACTATACATTCAGCTGCAGCAAGCACATTTTGTCACAGCCAGCGGAACTTGAAATTCAGTTTCTGAATTGTATGCCTTGGTAACTATCATAATTTTGGAAAAATAATCTTTGCTGTGCTGTGTCGTAGTGTGGCTGATAGAAAGTAAACATCAGTGGTGAAAGGAGGATTTCAGCAAGACAGAGACTGTGCTTGTGCAGATCCAGTGACAAAGGAACAGAATCCAGAAATTAATGCAGCAGAGCTTTATTATTGACTTTTTCAGTGGTCAGAAGGACACTGCTTTCTCTGTAGCTTGAGTTGCATGCTCTTTTGCCCCTAGACTTAGTGTTGGCACAAATTAATGAAGAGTGCATTCACAGAGACCTTGGAATATTGGACACATTAAAGTGGATTTGCTCCAAAATGAAATGTGAAAACCTACTTCTTAAAATTTTTTTTGCCTCTTTCTACAGAAAATATTTTTAATGATGACTTTAAAAATTTCATGGGTGAAATTGCTTCCAGAAAGAAAAAAAAATAGCCTGGAGTCAAGATTATTGAGGACTAATTAATTTATTATTTCACATATCCTAGTTATATGATTAGTGAACTGTTCTCTGCAGTACTGTAGGACTGATGGGAAACTGAAAATTCTGCTTCCTTTTCTCCCTTTTTAACAGCGACATCATATTGGAGATCGGAGTCTCTCCTTGTGTAACATGTTCTTGGATGAAATGGCTAAGCAGGCTCGAAATCTTATCACAGACATTTGCACAGAACAATGTACACTGAGTGATCAGGTGAGTATGGTTGTGTCTATTTTAATTCTCCTTTGAGATTTTCTCCATTCAACTTTCTGGATTTTTATGGTTCTATTTCCTGTTCACTTTTTTTCTCTCTGTTTTGGGTAAGCTTTCTGTTTGTAAAATTGAAGATGATTTGAGCAAGAATTCTTAATATTAGAATTGTGTCAAAGGAAGAATGCATTGTGTGATGAAGTGTGCTAAAAAAATTGGATTTTAATTTGGAGGAGCTATTTCTTTTTGTTTACTAGTTGTTGCCAAAACATTGTGCCAAAACCATCAGTCAAGCAGTGAACAAGAAGTCAAAAAAACAGACTGGAAAGAAAGGAGAACCTGAAAGGGAGAAACCAGGAGTAGAAAGCATGAGGAAAAACAGATTGGTTGTGACAAAGTAAGCTGCCTCTTCTGTTCCTTTGACCTTGAATCTCAAGTCAAAATGTTACATATTGAATGCTTCTTGCTTAATTTGTTTGAGTAAATTTAAATGGCTGTAAATTTGACAGATTTGTGGTTTGTGAGCTTATGATGCTTCTGTGGCTTGTATAGAGACTGAATTTTGTTACATAGGTAATAGGACAGTTTATAACTTGGCCGTTTCCTTTCCTGAGCAGAAAGAATCCCTGTGCTGTAGCTAGGCTTTGTGAATAGTCATATTAATTGTGGGAGTGGGTGGCATCTTCGATTCTACCTTGCTTTAGCACTCCTAAGTACAGGCTGGGCAGGAAGTTCTTGCTGCTATAAGGCTGATGGCTGACATGGAGTTGTGGCTCCAGTGCCTGAATCAAGTGGAGAAGGTTTCCTTGTTAGTGGTTGTAGAAGAACTGAGAGCACCAGAAAATCAATAGGAAAACCAAAAACCCAACCTGGAAGAGGTAAGAGGAAAGGTTAATAAATACAGTTTGGGCTGTAAGAGATGACAGGGTAGGAATAGCTGTCAGAGAGGTGTAAGGAGAGATCACGATGGTAGTGTGATAAAAGTATGAAGAGGAAGGAAGCTAAAAAAAGGGAAGTGTTGTGATTGGGGTTGCCTAAATTTACACGCTGCTGGAGTGGGGGAAGAGGTTTTGCTACAGTTGCAACAACCAAACAGGGAACTCTAAAGATTAGAGAAGCTGATAGAAAAGAACTTAGTTTAAGATTCATTCCCCCAGTATTTTTAGGTTTTTATTACTGCCTACTAGGAAACATTATTTGTATTGTTTAGTTCAGTTAGGGAAAAAATCACTTTAACAGTCTATTTTTTTTGGGGGGGGGGGAAAGACGTGTATATATATTAAAAAAAAGTCTTATATCTCTGTATGCAATGCAGATCAATATGCAATTGTAGGATGTGTTCTTGGCCAAAATACTGGTTTTTAAATATGCTAGAAAAATGTTTCAAAGCAGAACACGATAATGAAGAGGTAGACCTGTACCTGCTTTTGAGGCATTATCCATTCAGCGTATGCCTTCCATGATAATATACACTTACATTATATTAAGTATTTTTCTTAATTTCTTGTTTATTCTTAAAGCCTGGACAAACTGCATACTGCACTTTCTGAGCTCTGCTTCTCAATCAATTATGTACCAAACATGGTGGTTTGGGAACACACATTTACCCCGAGAGAATATTTGACATCTCACCTGGAAATCCGCTTTACCAAGTAAGAAATATTGTGGAGTTAGAAGCATTGATACATAAGATAAGCCTTTATTAGTTTATGTTGGAAATACTGTGTACTTACTACATTAAACTAGGTTTTAAAGGTGGATTGTGAAAACCACGAGTAGAATTCCAACTAAATGATTATTAAGTTACATGTGCAGACATAGACAATAGTGTGTTCCTGCTTTAAAACGTTGAAATCCATATAATCTATTTAACAGCCAGATCCTGCATTCCCAATCCTGTGTATTTTGTAGGAGCTGGTGATGGCTGTTTTTTAGGCATTTATGAAGACATGTACTGCCACCATTCTTTTGCACAGTGCTGGATTGTTTTCAAGTGTTTGAGTCCACTGCCTCAGAAGTCTAAAAATCAGAAGTCAAGACCTGACAAACCAACTGAGAATATATGCAGTTACTTTTTTTTTTTTAATAATAAAAAGTGTTGATGTTTGATATTCCTGTCTGTTCTTACCTTGACCTTGCCATAATTTTTTACAGAAATAGGCAAATGGCAGCTTCTGGAGAGGACTTCATATTAAACTAGCCAGCTATCCTACTATTTAATACCAAAAATTACTATTTATATATTTCAAGGAGGGTATAAGGCTTAATGAGTTTAATCATCAAGACGCAATATTAGGACACTGGAGCATTCCATCAGTAAAATAAGGTGGCATGAAAGTAAAGATAACTTCATGACATTTTAAGAAGTCAGCTCTTCAGGTTTATGATCTTAGACCAGTGTTGGTCACTTGTGCTTATTATTTTAATTTGGGGGAGGTTGGCTTGTGAATTGGGGTTGAAGCAACCGAAACGTTACTTTCAGAGGCTGCTGTCCTTTTTCTTGCTTCATGAAAGAAATGAAACTTGTTAGCTGAGCAGAATAGATATTCAATTTATAATTATTTTTCAGGCCTTCAAGTGGCATTTCTTTCAGAGGCTTGCAGTGTTCCTTTAAAGACAGTGTTAGTGTCTCACTGTTAGGATTTGTTTACTGTTTTAAATTGCTCTGTGTCATGTGTAATTGGACTGGAGCTTATTATTAATGCCGCCTAATCTTGTTATTGTATCAATTTTTAATTTATTTTAAAATAAGAGACTGCCTCAGAAGCAAACTGTTGAAAATACTCATATACCTATGTCCAAGCAACAACAAAAAAGTTACTTTAAATAATGTGATGTTCTCTTCCAGAATAACTCATCCCATTCACCTGTGACAAAGGTCATGATCTACTGATTTCTTTTTATTTATTGCTATTCTGCCTTTGAAAAGTACATACTGCTTAAAAACTTAGCTCTTAGAGTCTGAGACCATTATAAGCTTAAAATAAACACTGTAACAAGTATTTGTTTACTAAGAATATTTTGGCTTTTAAGGATGCCCTGATACAGTTTGTTTGAGGACCTGGCTCCAGTGACATACTGAGTAAGGTCCATGTCCATGTATGTTAAAACGGAATATACCGTCCTTCGTGCAGTTCTGCTCTAGCTTGAAAGCTAGCCTATGAACATCTGTTGTTAGAAGCCTGGTTTTATTTATAGTGAGAATTTGAACAAATTAAAGTATGTCCTGCAATTTCTTGACTCCTTGATTAAACATAGAAGCCACTGTGTTAGCTAAAGGGAGATGTATTTTTCATTAATAGGATTTCTATTTATTTACTTAATGTATCTATTGGATATATTTTTCAAGTCATACTACACTATAGCTATATGGTTTTTTAAAAGATATTTCAAACTAAAACTATAACAGCAGTTTTGGTCAAATAATTTTTTGTGTTAATATACTTCGAACATTTCAATACATGATTGCTTTTGCATTTCCCAGAAGTTTTGCATTTTAAAAGACTTAAATGTTAATTTATTTGCCAAAGTAGTTGTTACATAAGCCTTGCACAGTGTGGATAGCTCATATGGGGGGAAAAAAGCTTTCTTAGAAAAGCGCTTGGTGAGTATTCTTAGTCTCATGAAATTTTTGCTGGAACCACGGATACAGTTGTCTTTGGAATCCAAAACAGTTTTTAAAAGTGCTGGTGTAGTATGTGTACTGATTAGAGTTTTATACTTGCAGATTTGAGAAGTATTCAAGTAAAATGAATATTTTTCATACTTGAAAGTGTTTCAGGCCAGGTTGGATGGAGCTCTTGAGCAACCTGGTCTAGTGGAAGGTGTTCCTGCCCATGGTGGGGGGGGGTGTGGGGTGGAACTAGCTGGTCTTTAAGGTCCCTTCCAACCTAGGCCATTCTATGATTCTATGAAAATATGTGGATATAAAATCATCTTTATAGCTGCATCTTGGTTGAATTTTACTAAGAAATGAATGTATTTGTTTCCAATCGTTTTGTTTCTAAAAGGTCAATTGTTGGAATGACTATGTATAATCAAGCAACACAAGAGATTGCAAAGCCTTCAGAGCTGTTGACCAGTGTAAGAGCCTATATGACAGTCCTGCAGTCAATAGAAAATTATGTACAGATCGACATTACACGAGTGTTTAACAATGTTCTGCTTCAGCAAACCCAGCATTTAGACAGTCATGGTGAGCCAACCATTACCAGTCTGTACACAAATTGGTAAGTAATTATAGAAACGCTTGTTACAAATTTTTTAGAGATTTTTTGTTGCTGTTGTTTAATGAAAAATCTGGAATTGGAGAAGTGGAGTTACTTTAAATTTTCTCAAGTTTCCAACATCACGTGTTTATTTCTTTCTATACCTATTGGCAAACTTGTGACAGTTTTTATAGGGATGAGATACAGAGTAAAATGCAGGCATCAGTTGAACTATGAAAATAAAGCTTCAGTCTATGGGCTTTGCTTGTCACACAACTGTACTTCATCTGTATAGAGTATCCATGAAACACGTGCCTTTTCATCTAAAATTTTTCCCTTTCTGATAAGGTATTTGGAAACTTTGCTACGGCAAGTCAGCAATGGTCACATAGCCTATTTCCCAGCCATGAAGGCATTTGTGAATTTGCCTACAGAAAATGAATTGACATTTAATGCTGAGGAATACTCTGATATATCAGGTAAACTTTGATATTTCTACTCAATATTTGTGAAGGACAGTTATTGTACTGCTGGAGTAACTGGAATAACAGTAACTCTCAGAGCAACTGTTACTGAAATAACAGCTAACTCTTAGAGTTAACATTTTTTAGCCCTCGGTAGTATTTTAAGTACTTTTTATTTATGCTGCCTCTTGTCTCACTTTCCTATTTTTGGTCAAAGTAGCATTGCACTTTAGATAAAGAGATGGGTATATTATGTGTTGGTGACTACTGCTTCAGTTCTACTACCATACAAATTCTTGTCTTTAAAATTACACTTCGGGTTGAAATATTTTTGCACTTAAAACACCATGCTAGATACATGATGCAAATAAATGAAGACGGAATGTTTGAAGTGTAACAATTTCTTTTATTTCTCAGAAATGAGAGCACTTTCTGAACTTCTAGGACCATATGGCATGAAGTTCTTAAGTGAAAGTCTGATGTGGCACATTTCTTCACAGGTTGCTGAGCTTAAGGTAACCTTGGAAACTGGTGGGTGGGAAGGCAGTAGTTTCCTGGTTAAGCTGCCTTTAGGATATTTAATACCTATGTTTCTGCATTTCATCTTTTTAAAATGACTGCATCAAACAAACTGAAAAAGCTGTGAATTTTACTCTTCTTTTGTAGTAAGTTTGCACAGGCAGTATGTGTGTATCCCACATTCTTCAACAGCTGAATGTGCAGGACTTCATGCAGACTGTTAATTTCTGTGTTAGATACTCAAAGTTAGAAGTCAAGTCTCTTTTTATCAGTGGGAAGAGAAACTTATTCAAGATCTCCACGTGTTCGTGAAGCCCTTACTCAAGATTGTTGACTCTCCAAATGTTGCAGAAAAATCTCAAATCTATCTTAGTGATCTATACAGACTTATTTCTTAACAATGTGTGTATTGTTTAGTTTCTGTGGATGAAAGACTTCAGGTCCTTTTTTCTTTGTTAGTTTTCCTCATTTTTACACGTCTTTCCCTCTGGCTCAACAGTAACCATTTATTACAAATATCTGTGTTCTGGTAAGTAAACCTCACATCTACAAGAACACAAACAAATAATAAAGTTGATGCAATGAAAAAGATTGGAAATGGGGACATGTCAAGGAAATTAGTTTCACATATATTCAAAACAGCAAACAGTAACAGAGGAACCACTTGGTACCTGTGTTATTCTTTCTGGAAAGAGGTTTTAATAAATATAATAATATATGCTACTTTCTCTGGATAGTCATGCTATTAAAATGTCACTAATTGGCCTAGATTTTTTTTATATGACTTGTTCTTTTAGTGTCATTTCCAAATTTAATTCCAAGTTGTTATTACGTCTCATAATTTTCACTTTACTTAACCACTGATTAAATGAAGGAATATTTTGTAACTATTCATGCATGCTGTATTTTTGAAAAAGTACATGAATACCTAAGAGATCTAAGGAACTTCCTTTTTTTCTTCATTAACAATTTCTGGTTAGCATACCAGACCTTTAGAAGTGTGTGGTTTTAATATATCCTGTGTTACACTTTCAAGGATCTTGTTTGCTTTGTAAACACTTGAGTTGCAGTGCTGCTGAAAGGCTGAGATACATGATAAAAATGTTTGAAGCCTTTTATTCACTGTCACAGCTTTAGAAGAGGGTTTGCTTATGCTTTCCAAGCTGGCTTAAGAGCATGCAGCTACCCTGACCTGAGTGCACAGCCTGCCAGGGTAATTGATTCCTTATGCCCATTCCAGTTTTTGAGTTAGAGCATGAGGCTTTCCAGGTGAGAATGGCGTGGTTTTAAGGTTAAAATCTGTTACTCCTCGCTATGCACAAAGTGACATCTGTCACATTTCAAGTGAAGCACAAAGGACTTCAGCAAGTGTTTGCTGCTGTACTATTTGTGCACGTACTGAGGAGTCATATTTCCTCAAAATCAGCACAGTTTATATTGTAGGTGTGTGTATTTTTTAAAAATCAACTTTAAATTGTGTCTGAAATCCGTTGTTTTCTGATACTGCTGAGAGTAAGCAGAGCATAATGTAGGTCCACATGTGCATGACCACATATTTGGAGGAAAGAGCAAAGTAATAAAATGTTCATCTCTTTGGCTGAAATAGTTGGCTTAGCAAGAGAGCACTGAGAAGCGTCTGTGTTTGGGTGAAGAAAGCAACAAGAGGAGAGAATGGGGAATTTATTACAAATAGGGTTCAACATGCTTACTTTGCTTCCTGCAAAGTGAGACCAGGTGTCAGTTTTATATCTGAAGTTCAAGACTGAGGCAAAAAGAGGAAGATTGCCTCATTTGAGTCACTATTTGAACTCTATTCCAGCCTACTTCTTGTAATCTTAAATTAATAAGATGGTTATCCTTTGTGAAGCTGAAAACTCGACTGAGTAACAATGTGCATGGGCTATTGCCTTCAGTTTTGCATTCTGGAGAGCCTTGAGGGATTTAAAGTAAAATGCTAAGTTCTGATATATCGGTCGGTTTAAAATTGCCCATCTTGATTTCAGTGCAAACCAGTCTTGCTTTGGCTTTCAGCATAGAATTACATCATGTGCATGCACATGTGCACTCTACTCACAGTCACTGAACATTTTGGGTTGGAAGTGTTACCTATAATCAAAAGAGAAAAAACCCTTGCAACAGTGTTAGAATAGTAAAGTAAAAAGCGGACCTTTATTGGAAGCTTCCAGGTGTCCCAGTGGTGACGGGGCACACTTGCCACTGGATTTCTGCAATTTTATAGGGTTAATTAATTAGGATATCTAACAGGTACATCCAATAGGAGATTCAGTTGCCCCAGTAACCATCCTTTGGGTCAGCCCCTTGGAGTTGATCCAAGGGCTTCTTTGCCCCACTTCTTATTATGACTTCTCAGATTCTGGTTGGAAAACAAAATGTTGTCCTTGTAGGCCCTCTTCCTGACAATAAGACTAAACAGTATTTTCAAGAATGTACTACAAGGTTAGTTTATGGTTCTAAAATCTAGGGAAAAAGGGTAGGAAAAGTACTGGATCTATAACTATGCATTAGCAATCTACAAAGCTACAAAGGTATGAAATAATCTAAAAAGCTTAGGCATCAGAAGGGAAGTGATCTTAAAGATTCTTGGTTAGTTGGCTGCATTTTGCATAGCTTATTTCTTCCCTTGCTTTTTACTGAAAATAAGAAAGTAGGGAGAGTGGGTGGATTATGGATAGACTTGATTTTATGGGAATAGCACGATCATGATACAATGCAGTTGTTGGACAGATCTGCTTTGCACAGGCTACTTACTACGAAGTGGGAGTAAACACAGACCACCATTGATTTCATAGCAGCATTATAGATTGTGTTGGTTTTTTTTCCTCCTGTAGTCACAGGAATATTTACTCTGAAATTTATTCTGCCTGCTTGCCAGGTGCTATGTTTTGCCCTGTTCTCAGTGTGGGTTGAAGTGAAGTAAAATAAAAATATTAAAGCAGCTAGCAAAACTGTCAAAGGTTAGATCTTCGTGGATCCTTAGCAGTAGGTTCTTGTGGGTATGTCTCTTAGATTTTATGAAATATATGTAATCATGTTCCAAGCTTATAGTGGCCTGTGTGTTTGATGAATATTAATTTTTCCTGCTGCTGCCTCTGGTAATTAAGATGCATTGGAATGTACCTACTTGAAAAATAAAACTACAAATAATTACTTTGGAAGACCACCCCCAGTCCAAGATATCTTGGTTTCTCCCTTCATCTTTCAGTTCTTTTTTACCTTGATATAATTTAGTATACAAAACAGTAATTGAAGTTTTCTTTAAATAGAAGGAAACACTTTCTTCAATGTTCAGAACACAAGAGATCTACATTTTCTTAGCTGTTGATTGTTCTGTATGTAAAGAGAGAGAATCACTTTTCCCTTTCTGAAATAGGGTACTTAACATTCAGACTGCAAAAATACTTTTATAAGAATAAACTACCTATTTTTTGCTTGAAGAGTGTTTAGAAATACAGCTTGGCACAGCTGAAGTTCCTCAGCTAGCAGGAAATTTGGATCTGACATTGTAGAGATGTGATTATGCAATCTCTGTAATTTAAATTTTAAACTGATGCATAGTTGGAGAATGATTTCAGGAAAGTAATTACATTTACTCTAATCTTACAAGTTGCATGTATGAGAGCTGTTAAAAATTAGAAACAGACACATTTTCTTTCCTTTGGCCAAACTGACACGAAAACTACTGCACTTGGGTTTAACTATTTCAGGCTATGGTGTTGGGACTTGGAGGTATGTCTTTGCTTTTATTTTATATTGTAGTGGAAGAAAATTTCAAGTAAACTGCACCAAGGCTTAACAATCTGGCTTCCTTTCTTGATCCCGTTTTTCAGTTTTACCAGCATTAAATTTCAGCATAATTAGTGAAAGCAGCAATGCAAAAGAATTGATTACTTTGTGAATTTACATTTTTATTGTAATATGTATACTTTTTTTCTAAAATGCTGAGTGGCACAGGGACCTATTGTCTGATTTTACTGAATTACATTCTTTTGCTTTAAGATGTGGAACACATTGATAAGTACAAAAATCATGTTCTAAGAGGTATCTAATCCTCTGCCTTTTGATTCAGAGCTTTTGTATATAGTAGTGACTAATGATAATATTGATATTGTAGTCCCATTAAGAACACAGTGGGTACATCTGTATTCCATGGGGTTGGTTGCTTTTCTGCCAAGTTGAAATGTCCTAAATCAGGCATTTATCCAGTTAACATGCTGAAATCCTTAGCTGACATGAATCCTTGCTTCTTTATAGAAACTTGTGGTGGAGAACGTTGAAGTTCTAACACAAATGAGGACCAGCTTTGACAAGCCAGACCAGATGGCAGCGCTCTTTAAAAGATTATCATGTGGGTAACTAACAAGATCCTACTAAAGATACAGAGTTATTTTTTATATCTGTCTTTGTAAAGAAAATGAGAAAAATTAATTTCTCTGTATTGAGTACCCATAAGCAGCAAAATGTATGTGAGCTTATATAAACTGATGGATCATTTTAAACTTTTCCAGTATTCTCATGTACAAAGTGAGATTTCATTGTTATTTAGTGCACAGGCACTTTATTAGTGGTGAGTTTTGAGCATCATTTCAGGGATGATAATACGTAGCTGTAGCAACAGTAATCTGGAAACCTGGTACATAGCTGTAGAATGTGAAACAAAAAATAATTACAATAAAGAGTCATTTTTGGCCTCAGGAAAGCACAGAACTAGTGCTAGCAGCCAGAACTGTCAGCTGTGTATACTAGGTTTCATTCCAGACAGTGGTAAATGTGATAGTCTTCTACTGAAAATCCCATTGTGGATTCAGCTATAAAAACCTGTTTTAGCACTGGTTATTTTGGCTCTTTTAAGGAATGCCATTGCTGTTTTCAATATTTTGTTAAATATTTTGTCTCTCTTTTTTGAACAATTGAGCTTGTAAACATCAACACTTTGTTCATTGTTCTTTTTTCAGCTGTGGACAGTGTTTTGAAGAGAATGACAATTATTGGTGTTATCTTGTCTTTTCGGTCATTGGCACAGGAAGCACTTAGAGATGTAAGAAAGAACTGAATATGTTCTGAATCATTTTCATTGTATTTAACTTCAAGGAATTATAGGATATTTGAAGCTTCACTGTTCAGGAATGTTGCCTCTTAAAAGGTTGACAACATGTGGGTAAAAAGGCAATACTCAGTTGTAACTGTACTTCGAATTGCAACTTGGGGTGAGGGAATCTATTTTTTGAGTGCTGTTCAGAGAACTGTTACATTAAAACATCAAATTTAGTTTAGATCATGTTTTCTGTGTTTACTCATTTTAAAGACTTCTATTTCACTTATTTATTGCAAACATTTATTAGGCTTTAATGTTTTAAATCTACAAGGAAATACAAATAAAAACCCATTTAAAAAGAAAATAAGCCCAGTAAAATAATGGTAGTGTCTAACTGGTGATTAACATGGGAAGTAATTTTTCTCATTTTGTATGTGTTTGTGTCTCTTAGGTCTTATCCTACCACATTCCTTTCCTTGTAAGTTCCATTGAGGACTTCAAAGATCACATTCCAAGAGAAACTGACATGAAGGTAATGTTTGGCTGAAAGGGTGATAGAGTCGTTTTGGAGTTTACCAAAAATATGTAAGCAGCAAGGTTTTCATGCTTAGTGTTGAACATCCAGACACAAAGAACACCCTTTTTCTTTTTTTTTTAATCTCCTTTTTTTTTTTTTCTTGTAAGAGCTTAGTAATTGTGGATCTGCAGCCTCCTAATGTTCTGGGGAAAAAAATCTCAACCAACTGATAGGATAAGCATAAGTCTCTATATGCCTGTGATCACATTTGAGAACTTTCATAGACTTAAGAACAAGATTTATCAAATGTTAAAACATGACAAGGGGAAGAATGCTGAGCTACTTCATACTGTGAGCAGTACAATTGGTAAAACTAAATATATCAAGGACTCTGTGTATGTGGTTGGAGCTCTGTGCATGTAATAGCGACAAGTCTGATTTTGACCTTAAATTGAAAATTTATGTGAACCCACTGTATGAAATGCTTGAGAAAAAAACGTTAGCAGCTTAAATAAGGTTCTGAATGAGAGTATGTTTCCGTCTAAAAACCCTTGTTGGCACATCACATGGCTTCTGAACATGTATGCACAGTAGCTGAAGTCTAGCAGGGTTCTTAGTTTCTTATTGCAGCTTGGAATCTGTGAAGGATTTCAGCTGCTTAATGGTATTGCAGCAGTTTGACTTGCAGAGAATGTGCACTAGGATATACAACATACATCTCTTAAACTTTTCCAGAAACAACTTTTAGAAATCTGCTCTTGAGCAAAGTATGCTTTTTAAGGGTCAGAATATGTTGTTCTAATCCCTGAACTTGAAGTTCACGTTTTGCTGTTAACTCTTGAGGAAAGTAAGTTCTCTCTGTACTAAAATTCATTAAATAAGAAATGTCCTCCTCCTCCTCCTTTTAAAAGTTCGGAGTCCGTCATTGTGGGCTTCATGATTTCC
Organism: Daphoenositta chrysoptera; assembly: GCA_013397915.1. Classification (NCBI taxonomy): domain Eukaryota; kingdom Metazoa; phylum Chordata; class Aves; order Passeriformes; genus Daphoenositta; species Daphoenositta chrysoptera. The sequence goes on along the minus strand of VZRO01000581.1, from coordinate 439,058 downwards.
GAAGACACAGTTCAGCAGTTATGTTCTGGCTCATTTTCAGTTAAAATTACTGAAATTTTACATGTATGCTATTTCATTCCACAATATAATCACATGCTGTTTGAAACTTGCAATGCTGATAAACCAGCCATGAATGTCTGATCTTGTTTTGCCAGTTCATGGGGGTGATTTAAAGAACATAGTCAGCAATGGAAAAAATGGTCTTATTTTACTATGAATATAAAGGCAACACAAAAGTAAAACAAAACATGCAATAAAACTATGCACTTGCCTTTAGCAACAAGGAAAAATAAGTAAGGTAATGCACCTAATCATTACTGTATGAGAGAAAGGCCAGTGATTGAGAAAGATACATCACCAATTGCCTAAATACTTTACCATCATCCAGAGTCCACAGTCACTGGGGAGCCCCATTTCACAGTGAGGACCTGGAGAACCCGTCCCGGCAACTGGGAAAATCCTACACGGTGCATCCACACGTAGGTGAGGTCTCCAAATTCACCCCAAAAGTTGGTCCAGCTTTTATAGGCCCAAATCAGTAAGTCAAAGTGACTTGATTATATTTTTAGCACAGAAACTCCTGGATCTGATGGCATGTGTCCCGACCAGCAGGAGCCAGGGCTTGGCCAGAGCCCAAGCCTCAGCTGGGAGGGTTTTCCCCTAAAATACCTTACAAACAAGCCTCTATTCATGTCAGTTAGGAAAGCTTCTTAAAATGATATATTTCTTGCAGATAACTAGACAAGGTTATACAGCGCATAAGCATCTTTGTCATCTATTTTTAGCTAAATAATACTGATGGTGTTCACACAGTGCCCAGGATTCATCTTGTAAGTCAACTCTGACTGAGGCCTGCTGCTCAGGCCTCAGCACATCATATGTCTCAGAAAACATTGAAATTCATACTACAACAGAGGAATTCTGGGGAAACGCTATGGAAAATTAACTTCAAATGTACAAGTTCATGATAAAAATCATATCAAAATGATGCCAGTTGCCTTTGCACTTCTCAAGAAAAGCCTTTCTAAAATTCCCATCTGTAGTTGCGGAGAAAATCATTGATCAGCCAAGCATCATGTTCAATACATTATTGAACTTGAGGAATCGGCATTTAGAGGACATGAGATGGGAAGTTCGCTGCTTACTTTGCTTGATCTTTCCAGAAAGCACCTTACACCCTCTGGGATCAAAGAAGTGCTGAAAAGGAGGCTGGGATAAAGGCTGCAACAGTAATCATTGAAGACAGTATTTTACCATTAACGTTTTTAAGCTGATGATAACAGATCATTTGAAACAGTTTAGTGGATCTCCAAAGCCATCACTGAATTCATTAGTAGCAGCAGATACAAGAAAATGTAGTAATTGCCGCTTCTTTTCTGGTAGTCAGCGGAGTATTACACAGTTACTGGAATAATTGCATGGAAAAAAAAGCTATCTACTGTGAAATAAAACCCTGCTGTGGGCTGCTGTCTGGCTCTTGCCACATGCCATTACCTAGTTGCCTTCTCCTTCACATAATATTTGGCTGTTGGCCTTCTCTGTCTCTGCTGTAGTTCTCCTGTGATTCTTAAATATACCTGTTTCATGTATTGTTGTGTGGTTTTTTTAGTTATAAGTGTCTGAAATAAATTCTAACTGCCGTGGGTATACTCGACCATGCTGGTGTATGCATGATACCAACCATAGATGTCGTGTGGTATGATGCCATGTAGATTTGTTGGAGAGTTCACAGCTTGTCTGGATAATATTGGAGAACTGTATATGGAGGAGCCAGACCTGGGTAATCTTGTCCATAGTGCCTGTTGGGAATACTGGAAACTCTTGACATGTACTCCCCCTCAACTCTGCCAGAGCTTGGTCTTGAAAAGAAATTGTTGGAAGGGCTAGGACTGTTCTGCAAGCCTGCTAACAATGGAGCCCTGTGGACAATTAGCAGCTCGTTGTCTGAGCTTTCTCCTGGCCCAGCTGAGCAAATGTAGGTAACAAAGTCTTTTGGGAAAATAAGGCAAACATTTTTTTTCTGAAAGGCGTGTCAAGAGACAGATCTTTACAAGGTTTTGTACAATGAACAGTTGCCCAATTGTGCATATTTTAGGACATAATAACTTAGTAATTTCCTATGTATTGAATTTACCAAGCAAAGTATAAATAGTTTTAAAGCTATTGATTAAATGAACACTTGTTATGAAATGTTATTTTTATTTTACTATTCCCAAAACTTATGTTTTGGGGTGACTGTCAAAATGAGGATTTCTTCTCCTTTTATTTGTATATTTTTAATATTAAATTCTTGAGCTGTCTATACAGGCTTTTAGAAACAGGCTTGCATTTGTTCCACTGTGCGTGGACTGACAAGACAAGGGGGATTGGCTTTAAAGTGACAGAGAGTACATTAAGATTAGATATTAGGAAAAAATTCTTGACTGTGAGGGTGGTGAGGCCCTGGCAGAGGTTGCACAGAGAAGCTGTGGCTGCCCTATCCCTGAAGTGTTCCAGGCCAGGTTGAATGGGGCTTGGAGCAACCTGGGATAGTGGAAGGGGTCCCTGCCCATGGCAGGGGTTTGGAATGGGATGGGCATTAAGGTCCCTTGTAACACAAACAATTCTGGGACTGTATGATTCTTTTGAGTGTGTTGGCTGTGAACCATGCCCTGTCCATATGCTCTGTAATTCTTTTCATGCAGGACTGTGCAAACAGCATTGTATGCTTTTCATACCAAAGCTTGCCGTCAGGTAGCCAGGCTGGAGCACACAAGGATAGTCTGCACAGTATTCACTACATGGAACTGCTCAAATATACATGAGAATTTATGGGAAAAGTGTAAAACTTCTCAAATACTAATGTCAGTAAGACATTGCTAGTGTTTCCTGTATTCATTTGTATTTGATATAAACCCGCTTTTCCAGAGTCATATGAACTATGGTTTCAGAAACTTTGTTGAAATAGTAAATAGAAAGAGAAAACAACAGTGTCGAATGCTCGTTAATGGTAACAAAAGAGACATCCTGGAATGTGCTGGGGAATGGAATACATTTCAAAATGTTCTTCGTTCCTCCAAGTGCCGTGGCCAGTTAAACTGTAATTTTTGGTGCCTGGAGTCAATGAACACTGAATCTGTGTAACATTTGCATCTTGTAAAATTTCTGCATTACTCTCTTTCACCAGATTGTGACTTTTGGCTTTTGTTTAAAAATGCTGTATTTGTAGTTGTTAGCTGAGACTTTAGATCTGGTAGAGAAAATACATTAGTTTCTTTTGAACATTAAACAAAGATGTAGAAACAGCTAATTAGAAGTCAGGGTGTTGCTTTGGAGGGAATGTAGGAAAGTATATGAGTTTTGTTTGGCTTGACACAATGAAATTACCATCTGGTGCACAAAGTGCAGACGCAGCTGCTCAGTGGAGGTTTGAAACAAAGTCTACAGTCTCTGTCTAATATTTGCTAAATCTCTGAAATTCCTTAGTGCCTCAAACTTTAAACATGACAGCAAAAACTGTGCTTCATCATCTTTACATGAAAGTATTCAGTGTTTTCTTTCTTCTGGTCCTCAGGTGGCAATGAATGTATATGAACTGTCATCAGCTGCTGGATTGCCTTGTGAGATTGATCCTGCCTTGGTCGTAGCACTGTCTTCCCAAAAATCAGGTAAGACATTCCAATTTCAAAACCAGAAATGTTAAAAAAAGAAAAGAAGTGTCTAAAGTGCTGGGAGGAAACTTGTATATCTTGACTCCTTTGTATTCCTTCAATAAACTTCATAAATGGCATAAGAGGATGAATTACTTGTGCCTGCTGTTTATTGGTGTTACCTTGAGAATCTTTTCAAATACGCATGAATGGACGTGCTGACCTAGAAAAGAATAACAGGTAGATTTTGAAGGAATTTAATGGTGAACACTGCTGTAATTTAAGGACAATGACAATAAGAGTGTATTGTAAACAACTCTATCAGTTCTGTTGCACAGATGTGTAACAAATCTGTCATCTAAGTAAGCATTAGCTGAATGCAGTTCATGAATTTCACAATATTTTGTTTCCAGTGTGTCCTACAAGTGTTAACATGAAGTTTGCAAGTGAAAACATAGTAAAATAAACATGTTAGAGAATTAGCATGTATCATACTTTCTCTTCGTTGCTTTAAGACACTGCTAAGCTTTTCAGTTTTGTTTACTCTGTCATGTTCAAATACATGAATTAAGACTCCTAAGTGTTTTTTGATGGTCGTCAGCTTTTTTTCCTATCTTCCTTACTGAGCATTTAATTACTTTTTTCCCCTGTGTGTTGTGGATAGTTAATGTTCAAATGAGACCATGAATATTTTAAATGCTAGTTAAGTTGTTTTTTCTTGCTCCAGTAGTAGTTATTTTGAGAGGGGAAAATACAGAGGGGCATTTCAATATTTGAATTTAAGTCCCAAGCACAATTTCTTTGTGCACTTAAAAAAAAGGCAACCCAAACTGCATTTGTTCTATCTATATTATATGTATAATATACAGAAGTATATCTTTGTAAGGTATCTGATATCTAAAATGGCATTTTAAATAGATTATTTTCATTGTGGTACAGCTATGAGATGTTTAAGCTAGGTCAACAAGACAGAGAATTTCTGTATATTCTCGTAATGGTTTATGATCTTGTATTTTGATTTTTAGCTTTGGAGTTTGAAATATCTTGCTTTTATTCAGTTTTCACAGCGATAAATCCTATATTTCACCAATTGTTGACTTTTTTTAAAACTAATCTTAGGCTGATGTGTGATGATGCTGCTATTTTTGTAAGCACAAGGTTTTAGTGTGAATTGACATGAGTGCACCATCACCTTCTGCTCACTTGCCAAAGGGAGAGTGCAAGAGAAGTTCTTCTTACCTTAGATCAATAACTGGATTATACCAGCATGAAAAGTTTACTATTCTGCTCATCATATTAAAGACAGTAATTAAATTGTTAGAAGTAATAGCACAGCAGTGGTTTCTTTTTGTTCTCCTGAATAACAGACTGGACATTTTGCAGCCCTGCACTCTATCTTTTGGCAATACTTACATTAATATTCCTCTTTTCACAATACAAACATTGACTTTTTTGGATTTTGCTTTAAATTTCTATTTGGTCAAACATTTTACATTCTAATCTACCTGCAGCTGAAAGGAAATATTTCAAGACTACTTCTTTAATTAAAAAACTTTATTATTTTTGTTTTTAGAAAACATTAGTCCAGAAGAAGAATATAAAATTGCTTGCCTTCTAATGGTCTTCGTGGCTGTCTCCTTGCCAACTTTGGCTAGTAATGTGATGTCTCAGTATAGCCCCGCCATCGAAGGTAATGTAGAGTCAGCTCAATATTTGCTGGGAATGCTGTCTTCACAATAGTTCTGGTAGTGTCTTGAATACATTCGCCTGTAATTACATTTTATAGTGAAAAAATTTTTAAATCAGCCTTAATTTAGGCAAGTTCTTCTGAAAGTACTTTAAAAAGCATTTACTGAACTCTTACCTAAGATAACTTCCTATGAAAAATTACCAAATATAGTTTGGTACTTGCAATTTTCAGAACAGTTCAGACACTGCAGGGGGCAATCTTGTCCTAACGTGGAATTGTTGGAGCACACATTCTGCATTAATTAGTATGACACTTATTATCTAATATAATATATTCCAGTATGTATTAATGTTTTAGTAATCTTTACATTTGCCTTGGGCCAGTCATACAAGGTATCTTTTCTGTATTTAATATGCTGTTCATATTGCCAAGCATAAAGTTTTGAAAACAGAATCTGGAAGGTGTAAGTGGTGAACAGAATTCTTTCCTACACAATAGTTCAACTTCCTTATTTTAAAAAAATAATCTTTGCCTCAACAAAATTCTTTGCATGTAATCCACAGAAGTTTTCTTTCTCTTTTTAAGTTGAAAAAAGACAGACTGTATTGTTCCAACACATACAAAAGTCACCTTTTGGCTGTTCAAGCTATTTCCTTTGTAATGTGTGACATGACTCACATAAAGACCATGTTTATACTGCTTCCATTCAGTGGGATGCATGTTTTCTTTAATTAGTTTTTAAAGTTGCATTATTTTTCATTTTCTCAGAATTGTAACAGACAAAGTAAGTGTAAACTGGCTTCTGAAAATTTAAAGTAACAGGAAAATACCAAAAATTTTGGAAGTTTTCTGTATCACTTAATGTAGTATGCAAATCACTTTTTTTAGAGACCCGGGATTGTTTTTTCACATGGGTTTAATCAGTCTTCAGTTTTGAATGATTAGTGATCTGTTGACTCTAATTTCATTTTAAAACAGATAGTGTAGACTTCTCCAGTTGTGGAAAATGTTAGATGAATCTGATGTATGAGTAGAACTTGAATATTGATTTGAAGTTAAGAATTTTCTAGGTGAAGGCTTTTGCTGATGAATGGGGAGAACAATCTGTAACTTGCAGAGTTGTTTCTTGTTATTTGTGCTCTCGTAATATTTCTATTGCTCTTTGCAAGCTTTTTCCAAGTCATGATGCTTGAATAAAAATACTGAAATATAAGCAAGAGCAGGGAATGGAATATCTAATGTGATTGGTGAGGGGTACAGGTAGAAACTTCCTTGTTTGAAGGCAATCAGGTTGACTGTCTTTACTCAGTCCAAGTGAACTTGTTTATGTGTATGTAAGATCACATCTCTTAAAAATTACCTAGTTATAGTTTTGTAAAAGAAATCCTCTGGAAGCACTTCCTGCTACCATTTTCTCCTTCAAAGGGTCTCATCAACTGTAGAGTCTCAAAACCTTTATGGCTTGCTGGGAGGCAGTGCTAAAAGTTTTACTGGTGATTATATTTTCACATTTACCCCTCTGCAAATTATTGCTAAGAATGTGTCAGGCTAGCTAGAGGTTCTCCAGCAGGTTAGAGCTCAGGTGGCTTTGCCTTCCTCAAACTTCCTCTCTTCCCAAGAACCTCTTAGTCATTGTGTTTTTAGCAGGCTAAAGCAACAGATAATTCTTATCTTCTGCCTGTTTTATATCATGTAGCTTAAATGTTCCAGTTTATGTGGTTTCATGTACATTAAATAACTGTTAAGATGAAGTCAGGCAAAGCCTTGTTTCAAAGTGAGTTCCTAAAGTACAGTTAATAGATGACATGAAACTGGGACTGGAGAGAAGTTACATCTTGCACTCAAATAAGCCCATATTAGGAGTTGCTACTGGTTCTGTGAGACATGGCCTATATATTACATAATTCTTTACTGAGTGGGCTTTTTTATTGAGAGGAAAATCTAGCAAAAGTTATACATAAAATACGTTCGCTCTACAAAAATAACTGAACAAACAGAAGAGACCTTGTCATTCCTGCCTTCCTTGCATAATACTACTTTTTCTTGTGTTCTACCCTTATTGTAGAACATCTGGCTTGAAACACTTAATATAAATGGTATTTCCAGAATGTGAACTTAATGAATTCTGCTTTATGAAGTAAATTCCCTGGACAAATCCTGAATTAATCCATCAACAAGTCACAGATTTGAAGGAGTTTCAGCTTTCTAATCTGGCAAGACATATCTCCCAAACACAGACAGTGCTTAGACAGCTGTAGCAATGTCTGCATTCCCTCTGCCTACTTCAAGATCAAGTCTGTTTCTTCCACTAGTTCCAGATAATGGCTCAAAGTCTAACAGACCTTTACTTTTGTTTCCAGTACAGAATCTGAACTGCTAGTCAAATACCAGGCTAGAAGTCTAATTTGTCAACTAGAGGGTAGAATAGAACACTAGTCTGCAAGAGCCATAGTTCTTTTCTAAATACTTGAAACCTGTTGGAAGACAGCAGTTCCTTTGCTGAATTCCCTTGTTGATGTTTTTTCTACAGCCTGAGACATAAAAATGATGTCACTTGAATAAAACGAACCTCTTCAGACACAAATACAAATTTGAATCAGAATTAAGCAGAACAGATTTTCTTGACTGATACTCACATAAAAATAGGAGACAAAGTTGGAGTATCAAATTTGGGGGCCCTGCGGATGGAGATCCACAGGGATCTTTACTGGGACCTACTAGTCAGCATATTCACAGACCACCTGGATGTGGGGGCTTAAGAGTGAGGTGAGAAAATTTATATGTCATGTGAAGTTGTTGAGGATATTAGAGGAGTGAAGAGCTGCAGAGAGGTATGATACTGAGTAAACTGGCAATAAAATGACAGCTAAAATTAATTTTAAGTAACAATAGAGATAAGCATGGAGAAAAAATGGATTTTTCTCATGTGGAGCGATGGGGCCCAGCTGACCTCACTATTCAAGCATGAACTTGGAGCTATGATAAATGACTGAATGAAAAGATGAGCTCACTTCTCAACAATGGTCAAAAAATAAGAATCAGCATGTTTGCATACTTGAGTACTTGTTAACTCCTTCAAAGACCTTTTCATATGCTCACGCTTGCCCAAGATATTTGCCCAAATGTATATTCACTTTGTTGTAAAGTGGTATATTTGACTTAGTTTGCCTGGAAGAAATACCAGGCTTACTGAGGAGCAGTTCTTCCTGCTGTCTTTGAAAACTGGTGTCATTTAACCACCTTCTAGGGCTCTGAAGCCTGGGTGAATTTTAGGCAAAATGTTATGTATGAAAATGAGAAATGGAATACCTTTGTTCTTGAGTGCCTGTAGATCTCTGAGGAATACTGTCTGGGGATGAGATGTTCATTTAGACAGGGGGAAAGAAATGGTCAATTAGCTTGTGAAAATCCTGTCTTTTTGGCCTAGTTAAGTGTTAACACTCTTAAGTTTTGTAGAAAAGAAATAAACTTCCAATATGTCCCTTATTTCTAAAAGCCCCAGGTATCTTTCTCAGGTTGTTGTGATCATTAGGATTTGGAAGCGACATCTGTACTTCTCGTGGCTTTCCTGATAGCAAGTTCAGCTGTAAGAGTACCTTGCTTCCATTGTATAAGATGCTAAAAGTTCTTCTTTCATTGTCACAAGTGTCTTTAGTCTTTGGTGATATTTTCCAAAGAATACTGTCTTTTCCAACATGGTGCTGAGGTGATTTAAGTATGTTTTTGTTTAGGGCATTGCAACAACATTCATTGCTTGGCAAAAGCTATCAATCAGATTGCTGCGGCTTTATTTACCATCCACAAGGGAAGCATTGAAGACCGTCTTAAAGAATTTTTGGCTGTATGTATAACTTTATTCCTACTTGTTAAAATGTACTGTTGATTTGGGATGCAATGCAGTTGATTTCATAGAAATCTGCTTTTGATGCACAAGAGAGAAGCATATTTTCTATATGCTTCTATATACAAGTCTACACATAGATTAAATCTTGCAGTAGTTCTTTATAGACACTTGTGTGTGAGGTTGGAAAGTCAGAGGAGCAAATCAGTGCAAGTGTCATAATTTTTTTCAGTACAATCTCCAGTATTTTAGCACATACCATTTCTCACATTGTGTGGACCATGACTGGAAAAAAAAAGTGCAATGCATATAAAATCAAAATTCTGCCTAGCTGACTTTTTTCCATGATGTGATGGATACTTTAGTTAGTTAACTTCTTTGAAAAAGTAAAATAAGCTTCAGACTGGCTTTTGTGTTGCACCTTTTGACATGCCTGCCCTTCTTAAGCATGAACAGCCAGGTAGCAGTGTGTTACAGGGCGAGTTGGGAAGATGAAATTTTTTATGTCTCAGAGGAGATTGATGGTGAAAGCTACTTGAAATCTTTAGTGATACTTAGAAAGAAAATCAGAAGTCTTTAGGTCATGGTGATGTGTTTTAAGTAAATTTTGGTGTGCTGCTTGAGTAGAAATAAAATTTTTTAATGGCTCTTAATTAGCCAGTACTTGAAGGAAACTAGAGGCTAAAACAGCAGCAGCACTTTATTTTTCGAAAATTACTATTGATTTTGAGTTAATTCTTATTTTTCCGTTTGGCATTAAAATGTGTGGAGAAAAAGCCCCTTCCTCTCTATTTTAGGTAGCTTTCTGTAACTAGAAGTTGACATAAACAATTTTTGGGGGTTTTTTTTGGTTTTTTTGGGTTTTTTTTGGTTTGTTTTTTTGTTTTGTTTTGTTTTGGGTTTTTTTTTTTTTTTTCCCCCTTAAAAGAATCTTTCACTTGTGGAAATTCATTGCATTTTGTAAAACAGAAAAAATCCCCTATGGCCATTGACCTTATTTAATGCAACTGCTGGCTGTAAAACATGAAAGAGAAATGGTTGTATCAAGTTGCATACATTTGACAAGTGAAGGAAACCAGTATAGTTTCATGTGATAAAAACAGTTTTGGTATGAGGTTTGCATTCTTTTAGTGTTTACAGACCACTTTCAGACCCCTGCTTTTACTGCACAGACTGTGACTTGATGGTTCATATATTTTGTTAATCTTTCTATTTTAACACTTACTGTTAGTCTGAAAGAAAACCGTTTCTCTTGAGAAGAAAATTACTGCTGAAGATGATCTGCTTTCCTGTCCAAGTTAATTAAATATGAAAAGAACTTAGGAGGTTCTTTAATGCTGATGAGTATGTACTGTGCATCTTTTGAAGTATACATAGTGACTTCGTATTAAAAATTGATTCATGACAGCTTTTTCAAGAGGAGTGTTGAGTTAGATTTTTAAAGTTAGTATTTTAATTTAAAATCCTTTTCTGGTAAACATGTAGTTCAGGCATGTTGCCATTGCTTGGTGTGAGGGCCTAAATGATGATTGTACATCTGAAAGTTGGAAGGGGTTTTTTTCAAATTTCTGTAAGGCATGAAAACATGGTGTATCAAGGCATCTACAAATTAAGTATTTTACTGTATTCTGTGATCCTGAGCTTGTAAATACCTAAGTACATCTTAGTAGTTTCTAGGATATCTTCTAAAACTAGGATAATAGGGTTGCTTATGGTGATGTCTTTTTCAACCTAGAAATGAAACAACACACACTCTTGAGATAATATTAATATGGGAAGTAATATAAAAGTGGATCTTCATTGGAGCCTCAGGGGCAGTTATGGAATAAAGTCCACAAAAGCCCACCCACACGGGATGAATACAGTTTTTATAAGTTTAGCAAATTAGCATAATTGACAAAAAGCACCAATTAGGAGGACAAGTGGTGATGCAATTCACACCCCAGGTCAAGCCCCTTCTCCAGAGCTTCCCCTCTTGGTACTAGCTGTACTTTGTTTATAAAAATGTATCTCTAAGAGTTGTTCTCAACCTTGGTAGCCAGGAAGAACCACGATAGCATAGAGGCCTTGTACCCCCGGGAGCTTGGATCTCTGGAATATGTTTTGGCTTTCTGCCTAGGGAAAAGGCACAGAAAAGTACTGGGAAAACTAGCCTCTAATACTATAGGCTACAGAGCTCCAAATATATGTGTAAAGAATACAGAGAATACATAAAAGAAAAACAGACAGAAATCAATAGACATAATTTTCCCCCTTTTTAGACACTAACAAAACTCTGCTTTGTCTAGTCTCTACTCCATATTTAATCACACCACTGGTTTACATAACCAGCTATCGTACAGATGCCAACTATAACTACAGCTACTATCAATATTTTTTATCCAGGCCCAGTTTAGTAACCATGAAGTGAGTGTATACTGAAGGTATATTGATAAAATATTATTAATTTTCAGTTAGGATGACATTTCTTCAATTAAAAACATAGCTTAGGAAGTAAAACTTCTGTTACAAAATGGGTAAAATTTCAAACGATAAAAATTTCAATCACTCTAAACTTTGCAAAAATGCAGTAAGTGGAAATGTATATTGAGAAAGAGAAGTGAGATCTTGATCCCTTGGGAGTTCTGTCATTGATTTCAGGAGACTTTATAATTGTCAACCAATGATTACAACAAAAAGTTCTCTGCAATAAATTAATTCACTTTTTATAATAAAATAGCATATGTCATTTATTAAACACTACTAGGAATAAGCCAATATGGCACATTGAGACTAAAGCCCAGTGATGGTTCATGTGCTCAGAATTACTTCCTTTCCTTTGTCATTATTAGTACAATACAGAGTCCATTGGCTTTGTGCAACAAAATAGCAGAAGCTCATCAATGCTTTATTTATTGCTTTGAAATACTCATTTTATGTAGCTTGCATCGTCTAGTCTACTGAAGATTGGCCAGGAGACGGACAAAACTACTACAAGAAACCGAGAATCTGTTTACCTACTACTAGATATGGTGAGCATTTGTGTTTTATTTGTGCTACTAACTTAAGGAGTAGGGTCCACACTTTATCATTCAACCAAGGGTTTTTGGGTCTCACCTTGAGTGTTGTAGCTCACAAACCAGTGGAAATAATTTTTTATGTTGTTCTTCCTGGCATTCTAATGTCAGTATTTTTTTTTCATTCCCCCAACATGCACACATTTTTGCCATCATCCTTTATTGCTTAGAACATTGTATCATGTTGCTTAGATAATTTTCATTGTTCCCTTAGTACATACGATATTGAAATGAAATGTCACATTTAAGAAGCAGTGTTCAGAATGTGTAGGAGAAAATCCTCTCTGCTCAGAGGATTTCCTCTCAAGTATTCAGTATCGCTTGGAAGATGACTATTGATATAGGAAAGCGAAATACTTGCTTTGAGAAGCAGTGAGTTTAAATGTAGGGGGAGAAACACTACTATAAACTTGGTGCAATTTATTTTTGCTGTGAAATACGTGAGTGGTGGTGTGATGCAGGCCAGAAGGCTCTATGTGAAACAGATTATCAGTAGCAGGCAGTAGAAGATACTCTACAAAACCTTGTGTTTCTGGTATTTTTCAGATTGTGCAGGAGTCTCCATTCCTGACAATGGATCTCTTGGAGTCTTGTTTCCCTTATGTCTTGCTGAGAAATGCATACCATGCTGTCTACAAACAAAGTGTTACATCCTCTGCCTAAGTATCTGCTTGCTGGAGATAAGACATAGCACGCATCTGTGTGGCCTCAGTTTTATCTGTAAACTGTGGAGCTATTTTACTTTATGGCCTGACGAACAGTTTTGTGAATGATAAACTTTTCCCATAAAGTTGTATTCCTAAACAGTGGTTTCTTAATATGGTTGTACTACAATATAAGCTTGGTTGATTTTAGGTTGCACATTCATCATTCATTGAAAATTTTTTTTCTCATTCCTCTCTTTTTTTTTTGTAACTTTAGAGCATCAGTTATGTTTTAAAAATACTACTTCTGCTCTATGTTTTTTGATATTGATCATGCAAAACAAAAATCGCTTGTTTATTTCCCAGAAGAAAAATGTATGTAGTGATTATTTTAGATAGAATAGCTTTCATCTGTGTGTAAATTATTTCATATAGGGAGAGTCATAAACTTGTACCTATTGTTCTTATTGAAAACAAATATTGGATGTGCATTTCTGTGAAGTAATTACAGCATTTCTAGTTTTATTTTGAAACGTTCACTGATCTACATACTATGACACTATCTAACATTAAAAATGTTATAGGACTGCTTATCCTACAGACAGTGATCCTCTCCCAATACTCCTTAAACAACTGCAAGTGGTGGTGTTTGTATAAAGCATAGTGGAAATTTTTTTTAAACTAACTTCTGTGGTGCCCTGTTGGCATTAACACTACCATTGTACCCTGCTGTATAATAAACATTCTTACACATTTATCACATGTTGATAAAATGTTAGCCCTTAACCACTTTTTATATGTTTTAAATTTTTGAAATTCAAGTGTACCTTCCATAACATACAATAAAGACTAGACTGTATTATCTGTAGGTGAATTATTTTTAATGTAAATGTTATCCTAGTATTTTAAGCTTTAACTGTGCTGTTGTGCATTGATTTACATCTCACAGTTCATTAAATATCAGTCCTTAGAGCTTTTATGTGAAGACTTCTTTTAATCCCTCACCTTTTGGCTTTTGCAATACTGAATCTTGTAAAAAGTTGGAAGGAAGAATTAAAACCAATGTTAAAAGTGTCAGTTTAGTGCCATTACCCTTTAAATCTTGTTTTTACATAATAAAGCAAGAAAAGCATTTCTATAGTAAGTAGCGATGCCACTTGTACCCATAGAAATAATTGTATTTTTAAAGTATGAAACTTGAAATAATCCTAGAACAGGTGAATGTTGCTAAAACCGTAACATCAGGCATGACTGAGAAAGATGTATAATAGTCCCTTTTTTATCAGTCATGTAAATTGGCCTTGCAGGGTAGCATGGGCTCATTTAGCCTGAAAGCTGACCAGATGGTTGTGCTCTGTAATCCCCGATGTATAAAAGCTGTGTGTTCCTCAACAGGCTCTGGACATTGTATAGAGCCCCTGTTCTTGGTGCAACTTCTGTGCATGCTGGTAACTTTTTCTATTATGAAAGAGCTGTTGTGTGCTCAGTTACAATAGCTTCCTCTGTCCAGAGGAAAAAAGTATTGGAATAAAATTTTCCTAAGGAAGTAAGATAGTACATCTATATTTTTCCTAATTATGCATTTTATGTTATAACTGTGGAAGTGTTTTTAAATTGATAAGTCAGTACCATAATGAAGAAGTTTGTTCATAAAGTAATTAGGTTGAACGGAAGACTTAGGAGTTCTACTCTGTAATATTTATAATCTAATACATTCAAATGTTCTGATTTCAATTAAGATTTTGATTATGATGTAGCCTTTTGTGGGAAAACAATGCCTATTTTCAAGATGGATTCTTGAAAAACTCAAGTTTAAGAAATAACCTATTTCATATCTCTAATCTTTTAAAATACAAAGCAATTTTATGTGTCCATTTGTCTCAGATCCCAGATTTCTGCTGTCTGTGGTGTTAGTGAACCAAACCTAGAAAACAGGTAATCACTGACAAATAGGTAATGAGTGCAGTATCTCTGCAAGAAGCTGCTTCTGACACAGTTGGATTAGATTTAGGCGTGAACCTTTTAGACTTGGTAGTTTCTGTGAGAGCCCTTACATGTGGTGTCTGGTACATAAAGCCCTGAGGTGATGCCTTTTTAACTACACTACTGCTTTTTAACTACTTCCTGCAAGAACCTGGGCAAGCTCAGAACAAACCACAGAAGGGGAAAGTTGGGGAAGAACCATGTGGACTCATCCATGTGTTGATTGGGTTTGGGCAGAGCTGGAAAGGTTTCCTTGCTTTGTTCTTGCTGCATTTCTGTTGTTCCTGGTTTCAGCTGAGCTACCACAGAACTATTTAGGGTTCAGCCTGCTCATGGAAGGCAGAGCACATCAGACCTAGTCCTCAAGGCAACGTGTGTTCATGCACTACACAAACTGTCAGAAGCCTGGTGACCCAAGTTTGTTGGGAAGGAAGATAGAGAGGGAATTTTTCCTCTGGAGCCTGCAACACTATGTCCACAACTTAGTAAGTTCAACTCTCGCTACTTTATATAGAGTCATCTCAGGTGGCCTTTTGTGCATTTCCAGATGTGTCTGTAATTCCTGGAGCACGAAGCACAGATGGCTGGGTTGAGCTGGCCCCATATGGAGCCAGTTTGGATCAAATGTCTTATTCACGGGGGAGGGTTTTGCCTCATGCGAGAAACAGTGCAGAAGAAGAATGCTAAGAAGAATGCTGCCCAGAGAACTATTTTTGTAGTTTAAAAAGATCTGTCTGCCAGGACAAAAGATTACCATTGAAAGCAAGGGCTACTCCGAAACCTTTTTTTGCTGTAGCAATTTGTTTTCTATATAGGAAAAGGAATTTGTAACACTTGGACTATACCACTTTTGTTGCACTAGAGAAAGGCTTTCTCCCCAGAAAATGTTGGAACGAGGCCAGTGATTTGAGGAAAGATACGAGCCTTCTTCAGCAGGTCGTCATGGGCTTTGTATGACCTCAGAGCTTATTCATTCCAGATTCAAGAATTTCAGACCATAAGTAAATATGCTTGGCCTCTAAACTACTTTTTTCCAAAAGCTTCCCTGGTCCTGGGATTCAGCATTGCGATTCATACTAAAAAGTGAACCTTCAGTTACTTACTAGTGACTTTAAAATTCTTAAAGTTTCAGGTATGTCTGAACTAATGCTGTAAATTTGGTTTTCGTGGATTTTTTTTTTTTTTTGGGTGAATTGCTCCTTCGAGCTGAATGAAACTCAAAGCTAGGGGTTTAGGTATAGCAAGTCATCCTGTTCAATCAATGAAAGAGATTTTTTAGACATAGGCTTCAAATTGGTCTCACATCCAAATTCAAGCATCTTTTAACACCATAGTGCATTTTGGATACAATAGAAGTCATTTATTGCAGTGGTATTCACTATTAAATGGGGCTGATAAATTAAGGACTGGAAGAATACAGGGAACTACTTTGATTTCAGTCCTTGTGGTTAGCCCTGAAACTTGGACACAGCAAGGTAATTGAAGTGGCAGCTAAGCACATATATGATTTGTTTTCATAGACAAGAATGGTTTCCAGTGTTGTCAAATAACCAATTTTCAAAAATACTGAATTTCTACCTGCATTCTTCTGTAAGTACAATTTTTAATCATTGTAATGGTAAGGTGATATCTTCCCCTGAAATGACAAAACTTTTTTACTTTAATTGACCACTCCCTGTATCCTTTTGCTATTTGTCATGTTAGGAAGTCTGTAAATATTTGTACTAACTCATAACAAAATCAAAATGTCCCCCTGACCTGTGTCCAAAACCATATTTGTTTGCTGTTAGTCATGCTTTTTCTAGCACTCCTGGGTCAAAATGACCTGTTCACTGGATATAGTGTCAGCATGTCTTACACAATTCAGGAAGAGAGATTGTATTAAATTCAGAATGAAAAGCCTCCATTGAGCTTTGCGTGAAGTAAGGGTATTTTGAATAATTTCTCATGTAGAATTTTAAGGTTGTTACCCTGCTCATGATCCTAGTAGTCTTAAGAAGTGCCCTCTCACAAAAAGTGAAGGTAAGCAATAAAAATTACAATGACACCTGTGTGAAGAGAGATGTCAGCTGCAAAGCTATTACAGCTGTTTTAAACCCCAGTGCTCATGAATCCAGTTCATTTTTCACTAACCACATACTTTCCTATCTTGTCAGTACTTGCATCATGTGGCAACCAGGATTTGGGAAAGACCATATCGCAGGTTACCTGCAAACTCTTCTTGCCCTCTCTGCCCTTGTCATTAGCCTTTGAATCTGGCTGAATTTGAGGGAATCTCGATGGGCAGCCAGTGGAGAGAACAGAAGTCTTGTGTTTGGCAAAAGCATTATTACTTCTTAATACAAATTCAACTATCTTTTTAACAATAGCAAGGACACAATCTCAACAACAATGAAACCATTCTTTGCATAGTCACACAAAGGCAAGAGAAGTATCACAACGAATCCATTGTAAACTAAGATTATGTTAATTAAGGTAATACAGAAGAGGACTGAAAAGAAAAGGGACGTAAGAGGGGAAAGTGCTTATCACAGAGTCATCAGAGAACTTGGGAAAGACATTGCTCAGTGACTCTGATTCCATTTTGTGACTCTGAAGTCATTTGACATTTTGTGGATCAAATCTATACTGAATCTCACAGACTTCTGAATTGCATGAAAAAATTATAGCTGATGTATGCCCTTTATTCCATACTGTGCATGAAGCAAACTTATCCAGCCTTAGGACTCTTTGTAAATGAAGGATCCTTGCAAGTGTAAAACTTTCATGTGACTTAGAATGAGCTTGTGTTTGCTAAGACTGAGTCAGCAGAACTGGATAGGACCATCTCCCTCAAGCCTGTTTGTCATGAAACACTAAGGGTGGTATGTGCTCTTTGGATTTAGTTCCATGTATGTCTAAACTGGAAGATGTCAGGAATGATGTTGAGTGTTACAGTGAGATCAGGTAAGTGAAAGAGTTCATCTCAGCAGTTTCTTATTTTGGTTAACAAATCACTTCAAAGGGCTGAGAAAATGGGCTGAGCCTGTGGCACTAGCTTTAGAGGTAACTTTATTAGGGGAACAGTTGCACCACTCTTTCTATAACAGTTTTGTTCAAGTGCTAAGAAAATATGTGAACTTTTATCTCGTAAAAACTCAAAAACTAGCAACTAGGAAGTTACAATGCATTTGAATTTTATAATATAATACTAATTGTCTTCTGGCTAATCCATGGTGCCCCAGGCACTAGTTGAAGGTGGTCACAGTTCTTTGCTAAGGGGTGTTGGGTTCAGAGTTCATTTGTTTCAAATCTCTCTCCAGATTGTAGAAGTGAACACCGTCTTGTGGATTCTGTTGGCAGAGATGACAATTAGCACAGTTGCCATAGGTATCACATGCCTCTCAATGAGGGTCCTGGAGCATTCAAAACCAACATCACATCAGAGCTTCTCAAAATCCCAGTTACTAGCAGAAGATGCAAGCAGCAAAAGAGTAATTGCATATCAATATTGTAATTCTGCAGGTAGGAGATGGAGACGAAGAAATGTGAGTTAAGTACACAGCCTCTGGCATAACACTGAGGTGCCTGGACCCCAGCTTCTAGGTGTACATGCAATGAAGGTCTCAGTGACCCTAGTGTGCAGAGGAGAGGGAAATTAAAGGCAGTGATAACCTCTGAGGGCCATTTTAAAACTATCCTGCTTGAACCAAGGGGGATGGGGCTGTGAGGGTAGTTTGCGAAAGCATTGGAGCTGAGATGCAAAGCAGATAAAAGCCCTGCTGCCGTCTCCCTAAGGAAAGCTCCAATAAAAAAGTCCCATGGTATTGGAAAATGGCTTTTTCTAAACTTGTATTCTAATGATTTCAGCTTGGTGACTGACAGCCCTACAAACAGAGGATGGGCTCATTGGGTATTCCATTAGTCCTTAGTGAGCAGGTAAAATACACGAGCTTTTCTAAGTCACAAAATGTTCACCAAGTTTATTCCTGCCCAGTTAAACTGGTAAATATTTGTGTGTATGCATGTGAGCCACATTGCTAAGAAAGGATTTGTGTTTCCAATTTTAATAAGCCTGTGGAGCCCTTCAGGGAGGGGGAAAAAGCAGCATTGTTGTAAGAACAGTCTATAAAAGTGGGGACAAAAAAAATCCAAACAACACATCCTACCCTGAGAAAAGCTTGTTGGAAGGGTAGTTTTATGGATCTTGTGAAAGCAGTACAGGGAAGAGACAGCAGAATGACCACACTTAAAACCTATAAATAATTCCTAGAAAAATGCCACTAGCTTTTTCCTTCGTATCAGTTGAGTTATGGAAGTTTGTTGAGTAGAGAACTAACGCAACTTTAAAACATCTAGTTCTCAACACTGTCACCCTATTATTTACTTTTTAAAAAAATTCTTAGTTTAAAAAAATTCTTAATATCATCAG
The DNA here is from genome assembly GCA_013397915.1 of Daphoenositta chrysoptera. Lineage (NCBI taxonomy): Eukaryota > Metazoa > Chordata > Aves > Passeriformes > Daphoenositta > Daphoenositta chrysoptera. The sequence goes on along the minus strand of VZRO01000581.1, from coordinate 419,804 downwards.
GATATAACTGGAGAAAAATAAGCATAGTAATAATTTACTGGCTTTGATTTTTATTCTACCACAACTAAAGTGTGTGTGGGATAAAGAACTGAAAGTCCCAGAGTTCCCAAAATATCCCCCAAATCACTGTTTTGGGTGGGATAGGGCTTCAGCATAGCCTGGTGCATACTTTGAAGGGACTGTAAATCATTAGACATGCAGAGTGCTGTGGACTGCTGCAAAGGGCTAAAGGATCTTGTGGGCAAGGAAAGACTTCTGCAGAAAAATAAGATTTTCTAAGAGACTGGCCACTTATTTTAGACTAGGCTGTGGATTATGTTAATGTATAATGGCTTCACACTGAAATATTGTGTGGATTTATGCTCACAGGCCACCAGCTCTTCCTTAGTTTTGGGGTATCTTTCTATTTTCTACCTTCATTGCTATCTCTCACAGAAGTAAAAATAAAGTGGCAAAACATGGAACACCCTGACAAAGTCACAGCAGCAGCTGCAGCCTCAGCAACCCTCCCCAGTTCTAAAGCTTTTCAGTAAATCAGAGATGGGATGAGAAACTGAGTTGTGAAGGTAAAAATAAGCACCCAGGAGCTACTTGTATGAAAAGCACTGTCAGCTGTGCAAGGGTCTGACAGAGCATGGGGCAATTGAGGCATACAGGTGAGGCAATTGGGAACCTTAATCTGGGAGAATTAAAAACTTCTCTGTGTGTCAGTTAGCTTTTTAACATGAAATGTTTTTACAGGGCTAGATTTCATAGTTTCAGCATGCTGGAACATCTGTTGTTTGTATGGCTCTGCAAGTGTGTTAAAAGCTCTCAGGAAAGGTGATGTTTCTTCTGCCAAATTTGCTGAGGTTGCCATACAGAGCCCTTGGTGATCCCACTGGTAATGGCTAAAAACATGAGTAAAAATACTCAGAAACTGGGCTGGCCTCTTATTTAGAGGTATTACTTGATCCTTGGTGCATCAAACCCAACCAGCTCCCACTGAAATGAGTGGTGAGTCTGAGTTTCAGCACCTGGCGATATTAGGCTGGTACAGCAAAACTCAACTGTTTGTGCAGGACATATTTTCAGGCATGGATGTGATTTGTTACTTAATACTGCTGGGCACTGCTAATAAATCTGGGTAAGCAGCAGTAGAGGCAGGCTCAGGCCATGCAACCAGAGAGGCTGTAAATCTGAAACAGTAAATTTATGGTTTAATGAAATTAAATTCTGAGTGGTTATGGCCTTTAAGCTAGGCCTCTTGAGTTATTTCTGCAGGGGCCAGACTAGAAATGCGGTGTAATGCGTAGAGTATTATAGAGCTCTGCGGGTTTGGGTTTTTTTGTCTTAAACACTCCATCTGGAAGCAATTATAACTTGGAGAGAGTTCAGTGGATGCAGTTGTGTCTCTGTTGTGGTCCACAGTGGGAGAGAAAGATGTATTTTTCATTATCTGTGTGGTCATTTTAATAGTGTATAGCAATTTGTCACATTAGAGTAACAAATTGAATGCATATTGAAATTGAATGTCTGCACATAATGCTACCATGGAGGCTATCTCACAGCCATAAACACTTGAGCAGGAGTTTAAACCAAAAAAAAATGAAAAAAACCTGTATGCTGGGAAGCAAAGCAGCCAAGCATCCTCCTTTGTGTCCTCTCCCATGCAGAAGCAGGACAACCAGTGGAGCAACAACTGCCTTCAGGACACTAATTACATGTCAATCAGTACTGTTCAGTGACTAGATCGTTTTTCATCTTTGCCCTGGGGAATTGGTATATTAACACAGACCAATGAGGAATAGTGGAATTAAGTGAAAATGGAGCTACTTTGCTCTGAAACACATGCAAATGCTTTCCCAGCTTGCAGTCCAGAAGCTGAGGTACTGACCAACTAACTGTGCTTTTATTGCCTCTGAATTTAAGATGTGCTCTTCCAAATAAAAAAATGGCAGTTGCATCCGTTGCTTTAAGTGACTGCACTCTTGATGCGAGCTAAACCAAGGGGTCAGGAAAGCTGTTGACATTGTAATTCAGCTACACAAGGAACAGGAGCGTTTCTGTTCCACCAGAATCTCTTGGATCACATCTGCACAACATTTTACAATGAAAATGAGCTGGGAGGATCTGGGGGAAGGTTGCTAAGACACATCAGAAGGTTCAGCTTTCTGTCTTCTGCTGTAAGTCCCTTCAGCATGGCTGAGTGCTTTGAGAAGCACATACAATTCGCAATAAATCTGGTACTGTTTTCCCACAGAAACACTAATCCAAGTTCCAATGGCCAGGTGGAAAATCAGCATTGCAGGTAGCAAATTTCAGTATTCAGAAGCTGTAAACTCTGACATGGCCACAAAAATCTGGGAAAAATGCTAAGCAGAAAACAAAGTCACCCTGCAAAATGAGACCGCTATGGGAGAGTTATGCGAGTATGTGTCTCTGTGGATAGATTGAAAGCCTGTAATACAGAATTGGCATAATGTTGTCTTTGAAATGCATGTCAGTTAGGCTTCTTGGTGTTTAAAGATAAAGCAGAATATTTTCTTAGTCATACTACTAATTTTACCCATAACATGGATGCAAAACACTGGGCAAATAGAGGGGTTTTTGCTGCAAATTCAGGAACACTGGCAATTTGAGTAAATACTACTATGAAAAAAATCTGGAAGGCATGCAGACCCTGAGAGCAAGGGACAGTTAATAATTACCTGTCTAATAAAAACAGCTCCAAATGTTGCAGTCTGAAAGACTGCATTAAAAGAACCTTTTCTTCTTTGCCACTTCCACACCATCCATGGAGAAGCCTAAAAGATTATTAAAATAAGTTAATAGTCCCCTGTGTCTTATCTCCCTGAGGGAGCTGTAACAAGACCCTGGCTGAAACAGGAAATATACAATAAATCCCATTTTTATGACTCTGTAAGTCAATGATTTTATAGTTTTAGTAACAGGCATGTAAGAAGTACTTTAGGGTTTAATTTTCAGTGAATTGCTTGGTTGGTTTTGGTTTTTGGTTTTGTGTTTGCTTTTCTAAGGCAGTGCATATAAGCAAATTAAATCACATGTAATCCTGAGATTGCCAAAGAAAGAAAACAGGAGAACAAAAATCTGTTCTGAAGAAGTATTTTTCTCCGCTAGTTTTATTCTTGGGAACATTCTAAATAGATACGGTCACCTTTTTTCGGTTGGAATGGGCAGGACCAGACCATAAAGAACAGTCCTGGTTTATAAACAGCAGCCCACTGGGTCCTTGGGCCACCTAAACCCACCAAGCACAGAGTGAGCTTGCATCTTCTCTGAACACTGCCACAGGTCACTGATCTGAAGGGTCTGGCAGAACATGCAAACGGAAAGTGGAGAGATGACTTATTATAGTGTCACCTAGAGCTTACAGCCTAATGCAGGCTGTTCCCTCCAGTGCTAATGAGGTTTATGGTATCTAAAATACAAATGTGCCTGCACACAGGCCCCTGCATCTTCAGGGCCATTGTTAGACCAGGGAAAATAACACCCTTGTTCTGCATTTTTTCCTGATCTCTGATTTTCCCTTTCTGAAATTCACAGAGTAATAGAATGGCTTGGGTTGGAAGGGACCGTAAATATCATCACATTCCACCCCCCCTGCCATGGGCAGGGACATCTTCCACTAGACCAGGTTGCTTCAAGCCCTGTCCAACCTGGCCTTGGACACTTCCAGGCATGGGGCAGCAACAGCTTCTCTGGGCACCCTGTGCCAGGACCTCATCCCCTCACAGCCAAGAATTTCTTCCAATATTAGTTTAAACCGGCTCTCTTTCAGTTTGAAGCCATTCCCTCTTGTCCTGTCACTACTAGTTTGCTTTAAACACATACTTGTTTCTCAACCACTTGCAAACTATGGAATTAAATACATCCACATTATGTATGGTATGTACTTAGTACCTCTTCTCTTAAAAATGTAAATACAGGTTTGTTGATCTGCTGAACTCTGCCCCAAGCCAGAGTAGGTGGGACCTGTTTTGAGCTGGTCTTTCATCCTCCCTATGCCTCCTCTGGCCTATAAGCAGCCCGTGCTTATAGAGGTAAGGGGTGTGTATATGGGGATGTTTCTTATCTCTAAAGGGAGACTATAACACTTCAGGATAGAACTGATGCTAACAAATACACTTGGGACTGCCTTGACTGCAACATGTTCATCTTGACCAAACCTATATGTGTTTCCTACTGTTACAAAGAAAGCTTCAGATTTCAGTTTTATTTTTTAATGAGATCGTATTTCTATATTTCTATTCAGTAATGTTTTTGTTCCAGCCTAAATCTGAAATCTATGTATTTCTGTATTTTAAGCCATGAAGTTTTCCTAATGGACAGTTCTAACAGTGGAGCTGGACATCAAAGCATCTCAGAAAACCAACTCTTGCTTCTTAAGCCTATTGCTGTTTATCTGCCTCCCGCAAGAGAAAAGAAAAGAGGAGGGCATGGGGGGTGGGGAGAATAGACACTATGTAAAGGAAAAAAACCCAAAGAAATAAATTAATCCCAGGCATCTGGAAGCCGTTCCTTACTTAGTTTCCTTTTGGGGAAGGGTACAACAACAAAGCCCACAATCCCTTTTCATCTTCTCTGCAGCCCTCCTCATTCTGCTCTGTTTCTGTATACCCAAATAAAGTTGGTTGGCCATCCCAGAGCTGTTATGGTTATCCTGCCACCTCCCGCTGAAATCCATCCTCACAGCACTCCAAGGCAACTGAGTTGGTTTTTTTTAATGGTGTTATGGATGAGTAAGTTGGACGTCAGGCACTGTGCACTGTTGTGGGTTACAGTCATTCTTGTGGGGAATACTACTAATAATAATAGTAATAAACAACCAACCCTTTTTTCTGTAATATTTGTATGAGCTACTCTAGAGGCAAATCCCTGCCTTAGGCCTCAACCCCACTGAGTTCTTGTTTATTCTAGGAAATGACTTTGTGTGATACTATGGGCTCCATTATTACTCTTTAAATTTATAGATCTGTACCAACCCCCCAAAGTCTACCACAAAACTCACAGGTATGCAGTGCTGATCTCAGTCTGCTGCCTGGGCATACTTTTATTAAGAAATTCTTGCTGGTCATGCATGACCATCAAGCTGATAGAATGATGATACCATAGTTTGACTAAGCCCTTTTGGAGTTGTCCAAGGTAAGGAATTCAATTGTTGTCACAACCCACCCCCAGAGTTTTAGCACTGCCCTTGTTGATGGAAGTTGTAGAAAGAGATTTTTTTCCTTCATAAATCTTAAGAAAGTGGTGGGAGAGAAGGGGGTGAAATTCCTGACAGCACTGCGGTAGCACCCAGAGTAAAAGCTACTTTGTATTTTGAGACTGGTGGAAAATTTCAGATACCACAGCACATGCTTTGTCGGCTAACATACAAACTCCCTAGTCACCATTTTCAGTATGTAAACGTATTATAGTTCCAGTTAGCAGTTTTGGTGTTGTGCTGCAACTGCATGTGAAGACAGACAGTAGGTTGGTAGTTTGCCAGCCAGCCATTTTATTTTCCTGCTTGTGTAACTCCACCTGCAGGGCAAAACACTGTGGCCATATTTTGATAGCATGAAACCACAGCCCTCCTCTTCACTGTCTCTTTTTCTGTTTTATCAGACTCCTCATCTGTTTAAAAAGGTGTAAAGACTGGCCATAGTGCTTCTGTATTACAGAAAATAACTTGGCAGACAAAGGGGTTTAAATGTTTGGTTAAAATAGCAATGTTTCAGGTCAGTGATCAGATTGCCTCGTTCCACACAGGGGTGAATTTTTACCACCTCATATAAGCTGATTTATACTGGAAGCATTAAGAGGTAATGAATGCAGACAGCCCTTTGGGCCAGCAGCCCCCAGTCCTGCTGGCAGCTGATCCTCTCCCAGGCACCAGCTGCACCAGGAGCTTGCCAGCAGAGCAGGGCAGTGGGCAGTGCTCTGCCAGCTGAAGGCATGGGAGGTATCTTCACACCAACATTGGAAGATGTGAAGCAAGATTGCATAGGAATGTGTTTTAATGTTTGTGAGCTTGTGGGGACGCCAGCATTTGCTGTTCTGAAAGAATTTTCAGTTATTTTACTATTTAAATAAAGAAGTGCAAGGTCCTCTCATGTCGATCATGTAGACTTGGGGCTAAAAAATTAAACGTATGGACTTGATAGCCTTATTGCAGGCAGAGGAATATTCAGTATTATCAATGCTTTTTTCCTGCAAAGCACAGGAAATGTTTTTAATTGTAATTAACTGTGTAATTATCAATTATCAGTCTGAAAAAAAAAAATATTCCCAGAAATAAAATACAGACATGGGAGAATTTCATACTAAAGTAGAAAAGTATGTTCATTCATGTTGATGGGTACTTTGCATTGCTCTGGCCCATCTCACTGGACTCAGATTCTCAGGGATGCAGTGCTCTCACACTCACCACTGTCAGGTAAGGTCCCAATGTATTCAGTTCCCTACCAGCTGGGCAAAGTTTTTATTACACCACATACTTTTTTAACATGTATTTTTTTTATACTGAAACGGAAAACTCAAGCCTGAGGCTTTGCTATGACTAAATTTGAAGAGCTAAGAAGATGAGTAAAAACAGTTCTCTCTCTAATTCCCCCTGCAGATGAGCAATCTTCTCTTTGCCTGCCTTCCTGGCTATTGTGGAAGCCTGGATGCAGGCTCAGGGTCATGGGCAGCCTGACTGATGGCTCCCAAGGCTGTCATATGCACATATGAACATTTCTGCCTCCCTTTGAGGCCCAAATTTTCTTCTAGGAGTACAGGGAACAAGGCTTTGGTCCTTGAAATTAGCACCTCCCTTTGGAGGTGGGCAAATAAAAGGTACCTCTGCTCCACCGGCCCTATTACAACTCCTTGTTTGCTTGGCACGTGTGTTTGCTGGAGCCAGGACATTAGGAGCTGAGTTAAAGGGATCAAGGTTTCATTGGCAGTCATAAAATTTAAAACTGCAAAAAAGCCTTTCCAGGCTTAGGACCCTGTGTTTGTCAGTCTGTATCCATGCTGGCTTTCACAGCCCATTCACATTTTTGGTCTGGTTTCTGAGCATTGGCTTGTGGTAGATGTGTTTCTACTCACAGCTTTGATTTAGGGGTAGAAAATGGAATAATAGATGCATGATCGAGCAGTTGCTCAGTACGTTTATAACTGGAAAGAATTTATTCAGCTAATAAATGTCTGCTTGTTTTCTCTGTGCAACCTGGTCTGGTGGAAGGTGTCTCTGTCCATGGCAGGGGGTTGGAACCTGATGATGTTTAAGGTCCCTTCCAACTCAAACTGTTCTGTGATTTTCAGATCAAGTCAGAACTCCCTTTATTGTGCCACTGCTTTGCAAGGTATCTTAAAACAGTATCTGGCCGCTTCAATTTTCCTTTTTAACCTTCTGAAAACATCCCCAGCTGCTCAGCCGAACCTCCCTCATTTTTAAGCCTCTCAGCATTATTATTCTCCTCTAAAACTGGTCACCCATCACTGTCTGGGTGACGTGCTTTTCGTGTGCACCTCCTGCTTAAGCATTTGCACCCAGCATACCGTGTGCAAAAAAATCAGGTCTTTCCTAAAAATATATATGAACGTATCTCCGAGAGATTGGTCTGAAATCGCGTTCATGTTCACAGTGAGGTTTTTACTTCGGGGAGAATTTAAGCGGCCGTTTGCTTTCCGGCGAGGACGAGGCAAATTTCTCTCTCGTTCCTCCCAGGAAGCAGAGCACCCCCCTGCCCGGGGCTCTCTTTTGTTCGGGGCCGGGCGGCGGGGCGGAGAGGCGGGACCCCGGCAGCGCCCGGCGGGGGCAGCGGAGGGGCCGAGC
>VZRO01000581.1:381854-411980 GCA_013397915.1 Daphoenositta chrysoptera | reverse complement strand
GGGGGGCGGCCTGCGAGCCGGTGCGCATCCCGCTGTGCAAGCCGCTGCCCTGGAACATGACCAAGATGCCGAACCACCTGCACCACAGCACGCAGGCCAACGCCGTGCTGGCCATGGAGCAGTTCGAGGGGCTGCTGGGCACCAACTGCAGCCCCGACCTTCTCTTCTTCCTCTGCGCCATGTACGCGCCCATCTGCACCATCGACTTCCAGCACGAGCCCATCAAGCCCTGCAAGTCCGTCTGCGAGCGCGCCCGCGCCGGCTGCGAGCCCGTGCTGGTCCGGTACAGCCACGCCTGGCCCGACAGCCTGGCCTGCGACGAGCTGCCGGTCTACGACCGCGGGGTCTGCATCTCCCCCGAGGCCATCGTCACCGCCGAGGGCGCGGGTGAGTGCGCGGGGACCGGCACCGGCGCGGGGACAATGGGCGGCGGGCGGGGAGGGCAGCCCAGCCAGCCCGGGAGCCCTGCCTCCCCTCTGACTGTTCTCGGATTCTCTCTGCTTTGCCCTCCGCTCTTTTGCTCTTTTTTCTCTGCCTTTAGCAGCCGCATCGCTGCTGGAAAAGTTTTGCTGTTGGGCACAGAGTGTGTGTGACAAGTGACAGCCCCGCCACCGCTCTGGGGAACGCGTACGAGTGTGGGAGCGACAGCCCTCGTTCCACACGAACGGGAAACGTTTCCGTACCACTCTTCGGTGATCCATCGGCAGCGGTTGCTGGCAGAGAAGGAAGAGCCACCCGAGTGAGGGGCCGCCCCCAGGCTGCCGGCTCCCTCCCGCTCCTCTCTGCTCATCTCCCTCCGCTCTCTCACAAAGCAGATTGCTCCCCTCCCACACAAGGCCACCACTCCGCAGACCTTAGAGAAAGAGCTGTGCCCAGAGGAGCCCCAGGCGGGAGCTGGGGGGCTGGGGTCTCCCAGCCACCTCCTGTGCCAGTGGTGGCACACGCACACCTGAAGGGGAGAAAACACGCTCATTTCAGTGGTTAGCACTGAAGGCACAGGTTACAGCACAGGTTCCCCAGCAGGTCCCTGAGCTCTAGATTTACGGCCAGGTGAGGAGCGCAGCAAAGTGCAGCCTTCCATTGTGTTTTGTTCCCAACATCTCTGAAGTGAGCCGAATGCTGCCTCCTGCACCTGAGTCAACTCCAGTGCAGGCCTGATGGTGTCTGACCGCTGTGGCCTCAGAGGTGCTGTTGGAGCCCCTCAGCTTCCACTGCATCCTGTTTCGCCAGCTGAGCTTGCTGTGATCCCACAGGATGGCTGGTGCTGGATGTCCAGCTGCCATCCAGCAGTACTGTCGGAGACAGGAGCATCTCTGCACAGTCAGGTGACGACTGCTGTCTGCTCAGGCCACCACCATGCTACAAACCTGCTGTGGCTCAGGGATCCTGCTCTTGTCACAGCTGCCTTTGGTCTGGAGGAGTTGGCAGGACACTGCTCCAATGTGGTGAGCTGAGCACCACAGAAATACTGAATACAAGGAGCTATTGAACAGGGAATTAAAGCAAGCCAGTGGGTGGTTATCACGAGTGAGCTCTGACCTTTTACAGTGACTACAGTTCCTGTATGTTTTCAGGAAAGCATTTGCTGCTGGTGGAACCAGGCAGCCGTTTTCTTTGATGCAAAGTTGCAGGGCTGGTGGCTCTGCCAGACCTCTCCATCAGAGGAGTGGGAGAGCGGTACTGGCGTGGGAGAGCAGACCAGAGGGATTAGAGCAGAGCAGCACCCGTGCACCCCACAAGCTTGTTGTGCTGCTGTCTGGCTCCTTCAGTGCCCACAGCTGCAGTGCTGGGTTATGGGAGCTCATTGATGGGCAGCAGATCTCACCACTCCATCCTCCCCCAGCAGAGGTCTGGGAATGAAAGGGGGATTTTTCATGCTGTGCTCAGTGCAGTATTTGACTGTGCTTCTGTCCCACTACCAAATGCTTTATCCCACTGCCAGTAATGCCAAACACTGTAATTCCTGTTTTCTTCTCCTCACAAAATATCATGCTTCGGTTTCCTGACTGTGCTCCCCAGCTCAGCCTTCCCAGGTAAGCTGTTCTCTCCATTTATTTACAGGCCAGACAAATTCTACTCCTTCTCTGACTCCATTCTCTTACCCTGTGCACCTCTTGAAACCTCCATACCCTGATATCTCCACTTATTACTGCTATTGCTGACTTCTAACTGCTTTCCTCTTGCCTTTTTGTACTTTTTTCCCCAGCCCATGAACACAACCATCTATTTTTGCCATCAGCTGCTGCTGTCTGAGGGCTGCAGTCCTGCTGGCGTAGTTTTGGGGAGATACGGTTTTGAACACCAAACACCTTTCTCTGCAGCATTGAGGTGCTTTCAAAACCACCTTAAAATGGCTCCAACATGAGCAAGGTTTGGCAGATCTGCAGCGATTTGAAAGCAATCACATTCAAATCTGGAGGGAGGAAGCTTGGCTGAAAAAGCCCCCGAGTTACCTATTTCTGAGGACCTCAGCAGTACAATAACCTCTTTGAGGGATTCCAGGGCCAGATCCATGAAAACTCTCTTTCAGTGAATGAGAACCTGATGACATTCTCATTTCTGGGCTGAATATTTTGAACTGATGCATTATGCACCGGACTGAAAGAATCCTTCTTGAGGGAATAAAACTGTTCTTTTAGAAAGCAGAGGGAAGGATTCCTGTTCTAGGAAGAGGTAAGGTGAACACTTTCAGATCCAATTCTCCAAATAAAGGATTGCAGCCAAGTAGAAGACACAAATAACCAACTGCCTGATGAGAAGCGTGCAGAATACCTGCTCTTATTTGCTTTCATTTATCTCATAAGCATTCTAGCCCCTACTGCTGTCTGTAAACTACATCTAATAGTGCAGGCAGAAATATAAATCCATTGTTTCATGTCTTTCTGTTGTAGAATGGGCTTTTTCTATTCTTTGGTAATGAAATCTTGGTTTTGCTTTCATTCTTTTGCTATCTGTAACAGGATTCTACTGTTTCCTCTCCTCTTGAGGTTTCTGCATTATTGCTGGTGAACATTAGTACATTTGTCTAGTCCCTTCTGTAAGGGAGCAGCCTTAAGGATGATGTAGTCAGTGTTTGTCCTCGTCAGAGCAGGGACTGGGTTCACAAGCGCAGTTTCCATCAGTTGTATTCCCTGCATCCCAGTTGCAAAATATGACTGTTGCAAAATACGGAGGAACCGTGGTTGGTAAAATCTGTGATAAATCCCAGTAAGAAGTTCACTTTCAGCTGATGAGGCACAGTCTACCACAGACGTCTTCTAGGACCTCTTTCCATTTGAGCCCGGGTGGTGAGAAAGATCTAGACACTTTCTGTCACAGGACCAAGGGGCTGCTGATACGGTGAAGGGGCAAAGCAGTTGCTGCTGTGGCTGTGATGGAGAAGGCTGACAACAGTGCTGTATTTTGGGCTCAGTTAGAGGAATAGCTGCATACACCCCGGGCTTGTGTTGGTCTCCAAAACCTGAGTGGGAGTGCTGATCTGGAGGCCTTAAGTTCCTCAGGTTACAGAGACCGCCTTAAAACAAGTGTCATATGGGAAGTGTATGTTTCTCAATTTTTCATTCTCTTTGGGAAACATCCGGGTTCCTTTACAGCCAGAAAGCAGAGGGATGCTGCAGGCATGGTGTGGGTGTTCTGGAGGCAGGTGTGATGCTGAGTATTTCGGGTTTTGTGGAGGATCCAGCAAATCATCATTCAGGATGGAGGGTGAAAGAGCATCTTGACAATACATGAACACTCCAGATGTCAGATTAGTGCATACTAATGTCTGAAGTGTCCTATGGCATTTATCCCACATCCCTGTCCCGTGCTTTTGGAGATGAAAGTGGTTCTGCTTGCAGACATTAGTACAAGCTATCTTACATCTCTGGGAGGTCCTGTTCACCTGCTCCATATATTTAAGTCTTCACGTGCATATGGTTATTCTTCCTCCAATCTATCAGATTATCTGCTTCCCTCATGCAGGACTCTGTCAAACCTTCTTAGGTCTGTGAAGCAGCAGGAACTGCTGAGAGACCAAACTGTCTGGAATCTAGAATTTCAGAGGCAGGACCCGTCTTTAGTTTTACAGGTAATAAGTGACCAGTGTTGGCATTGGGATGCTGACTGAAAAAGCATTTTTAACGTGTCCTTGACTGCTACTGCCTAGCAGAGTGTTTATGTCTCAAGTGAAATGTTTATTCCTGTTTTGAAGAGGGAACTAGCAACAAAACCAGAGCAGTGTGATGGATACTGTGCATATTGGAAGACAGATCTGTCAAGCAGGTTGTCTCACCATACCTTATTTAGATAATAAAATAGCTTGAAGGCATGTTGGCCTGTTAATAAGATGTTGGAGAAAAGGGAAGCAATATCACAAGGTACCAACCATGTGTAATTAACACCCAAACTATGATAAGATGTCTGGGGAGAACTTTGATTTTTTTTTTAAAAACCACCATCTCTTAAACACTAAAGAAAATTATAGGTTATTCACATGATGGACGCATTTTCTTAAATCATACGTGAACCCATGATTTCTCCATGTTGTGCAAGTCCTCCATGTCTGTCTGCAATGAGTTCATAGTAACCCAGTATGTTATTTGGCATTATAGGCTTAAAAGACAGTGAACAAGCTGTTTCCCATGCTTGTTTCTTACATATTATTAACCTAATTTCCAAAACAGTGGTTTCCAAGTTGCAGATCAAATTTGTTCTGACTCAGTTTTTGCCTAGCTCTACTTAGAGCAGTCGATGTGCATGACAGTGCTGGGGGGAGTGTTACAGACTGTGCTGAGGATGAGCAGTCGTGCCCAGGTTATCGCTTATAAAGTTGAGATTTGTTTAGGTCTTTGCTCGAAACTTGGGAGCAACCTCATTTCTCAGTTAGATAACAAAATTATTACAAGCTTCAAGCCTGAAAGAGGACAGCAGAAGTAAATAAGAGAAGTTAAATCTTAGTAATGAAGATGCCACCAATGGTGTTAGGCGCTTGCTACAGTTTGGCTGCCTTTGTAGGCTGAGTCCTCTGGATTTTACAGTCTAAGCATTTAGTCAATACCTAAATGTCATCAAAACCTAGTGGGATTTGTTATGAGGAATAATTTGTTATGTGGAGCAGCCATGTTGCCATCTGCTCTACAACTTGGAGTTTGAGTTCTTTGTATTAAATGTTACCTAGAATCAATTTTCCTATCACTTGGCTGTTCTGTGCATTTTTTTGCTACCGACTTAGCAAAGATCCCTGCTGTACTAAGAGCTGAAGTAAATGACAGTGAATTTGTACATTGTGGAAGGGTTTCTTAATTAATGGGGCTCACAGATGTCTCAATCTGAAGAAGGTACCCAAGCAGCAGCCTCTGGCTGTGCTTTAGCTCTTTGGAGCAGGGTGCCTGGAGTGGTTTCAGTAATAGCTGGGCCATATTCTTGAATCATAACGACAATCAGGATTGTGTTACTTTTGGCCTTCCTCTGCCTTTTAAATTTTTTATTTATTTAAACAGTGATATAGGAAAGATGTTCGCTGAAAACTAGGTATTGCCAAACCTCTCATCCAAATCTGTGGTGTGGACATTGTTATTTTGTACACTTACTGTGTAAATGGCTTTTATTTAGTTCTTGTTAGTGTTTTGTCGTTTTTTATATAGAATACCTCTGAAAAGCAATTAATTAAGATGGCTTACTGGAAAAAACAGTTTGGATTTTGTCCCCTGCGCCTAAACAAAATTTAATAGGAAACTTTCAGATTAGACTTCTGGATAATATTCCCCTCTTTAGGAATCCTGCTAATCATCACTGACAGGTATTTCTTTCAGAAAGATTGCTTTCCGTAGACAGAACTTGGCAGAGGGTTTGCCTGTGAAGAGAAGTGGAACAATAGGAAGTCAGTTGTTCAGGGGTTTTAAAATATCTTTTTTTTCCCCTCTCTGTTTGCATTACAGCTGAAGGTCTCGGCAGTGTGCATCTCCTGGTGGAGAGAGGCCTCTGTCTGTCAGGCTGCTGGGGACGGGGGCTGGGATTTCATGGGTGCTCACACCCACCTAAGATCTGACAAGTAGCTGGTGGCAGGCCTGGCCTGGACCCTCTTCCAATCTCCTCTCTGGTAGGTGAGAAGGGACCAGACTTCATGAGCTTAACTGGGGAAAGGGTCAGAGAAATGAGGAGGCTTTCCTGAGAGATGTCATACAGTGGCAGAGGTCTCCAGGCCCCTCCATGAGCCCATGCTCCTGTCCATCTGTAGAAACCAGTCATCCCTAAATAGGCATGAGTGCATTGGAAAAGATAAGCATCAAGGCAAGGTCAACGCTTGCCTGGCCCAAGCCCTGGCAAGTCAGGAAGTGAGCTGTGCAGTGATGTATCAGTACCTGTTTCACCCTCCCCTTGCTCACCGATGGGCACCATGCTCTGACCACAAGGCTGCACTGGTGCCTTTGTGCAGGCATGGAAACAGGAGCCCCTTCCATTAATGGGTGCTTTGCACGCAGTGTCCGAATTACTGCAGCTGCACACTCAGCTACATTGTTGGGTACTGCTGGTTTGGGGTGGGACAGGTGACCTGGCAGTGCAGGATTAGGAGGTGGGTTGAGGCTGTGGTGTTAAAAATAAGTTGTGTACCTAAGAGTGTATGGGAACATCTGTCGTAAAGCAGGTTAGTTCCATGCTTGCCTGCAGGACCAGGTTTATACTGGCCATATCAAGTGCTCAAAAGTCCTCCTTGAGTTGGTGTGAGCTCAAAGGATAGTTCCTCAGCCAATACTCACAAACATCATACTCCACATTGGCCAGGTAAGGCTGTGAACCCTTTACTGGGCTCTGGTTTATTTTGAGTTGTAATTTCGATGTGAATTGGACTTGGTTTGCTCAAGCACCATGAAGTCATGCCTGCTTGGATCCGTCCTTGGTTTAGGTAGGGACAGTGCACTTCAGGGCTTCTTTTTCCTTCTGTGGATAGAAGATGGTAAGCATTTAATTTAATACTTCTCTTGTCTTCTCTGTGATGAAGACTTTTTTCTGCTCCCAGTAACAATTTTGATGGAATGAGGAATGTGCTTTGAAGGTATGAAGAAACTATACCTGTTTTGGTAGGAATTTTAGCTTGCTGGGCCACATGAAAAACCAGAGGAGTTGGCTTGGTCATATGCAGACAGCCTTCAAGAAAACCTGAGAATGTGGCCAAGGCAACTGAGTGAGAGGGGCGGTGAAGCTGGAGAGCTTTCTCTGCAGGGGTTTCTGATTCCCAGAGTGATGAAACATCTCAGGCCAGTCCTGGGTGCACAAATAGGCCTGTACAGCCACCTCTCTGTGGTTGGTGGCTGGAGGGTTTTGCAGACTTCTTATCTGTAGTTGGAGCGCATGGGAGGATTATCAAACCATAGACCTGAGTGCTCTCCATGTTTTTACCACATCAGACATCAGAAGGAATTGTAGATTTAAAGCTACAGCTTGGCTAAATGAACACGACCATAGATAATTGGCCCAGGAGAGGAAGAATTAGAAGTGTGGTTATCCTTTTGCTTACCATTTGCAAGAGGAAAGCCATTTTATTTCGTCTTTTATCATGTCGTGGAATACTGGAATGCATTTGATACGATATAAAATGTATTCTTAATGCATTGAGAATAACTCAGGTGAATAATCAAAATCAAACATGCAAGTAAAAATCAGCTTGTATAGTTTGACTTGTCACAAGGCAGCATGGGTGAAGATTCAGAGGTTCTCTGGAAGTACCTGATAAGCAAAGACTAGATTGGCTTCATAAAAATGTTGGGTTTCTTCTATAAACTAATATCCTGTGGTAGTTTGGAACTTTCTTGACAAGAAAATGGATGTGATGTTTTATAAGCAACAGGATACTGAATGTAAAAGAGCATCTATTCAATCTTTTTATGCTATTTTCTATACCCTTTGCTCTTTATGTTGGTTAGAATAATTAGTCATGAAGTCTCAGATTTTTTTTAAAGTTAATTATTATGTGAGGGAATTAGTTGACTGACTAAATCACTGACTGTGATTTAGCTGCATCCTCATTTATGTAAATGAAGTTTCATGTTGCTATGAGTAGTATAAGTATTCATTAAGGTGGAGATTTTAAACTTTTTTTTTATACAAGGATGGCAAAATTAGAAGGTTATCTAAGTAATATTATTTTTCATGTAAACAGGTATTTTAGAGAATGTATTTACAGAATTTGTGATTAAATAATGATGCCATCCCTTAAAATTTAATCACACATCTGAAGTTGTCATGAATACTGAGTATCATGAGTGTCCTGGGCTGTCTTACAGCCAAATGCTTACAGCTCACCCTGCAAGAGAGGAGCTTTTGTTACATTTCTCCTACATTGTAAAGGCAGTGGTGTTGCCTCCATGATTATGTAAGGATCTACAGAAGATGATTGCAGGATACTAGATTCCAGAATTGGAAGAGCAGTATAAATGACTAAGCGTGCAAAATTACAGAAGGGCTTTTTCTTTGAAAACTCATTTGTTTTTCCATTTTGTGTACCATTCTAATAAAATATCCTGCCTCTCTCCCAATTCTTGTTCATCTTGCATTTATTTTGTCCTTAGCTCATTCAAGCTTATATGCATTAACATACTTGTTTTTCATGATTAAGTATATGAATAAACCCATTAAATTGTGTGATTTAATAAACAGGTTTGAAATGATACATTTTACTAACGCGGGACACACTCCACTTATGAATGTGTCTGAAAGCAGTTTTTTGGGCATAATGTCTTTTTTAACTTCTGTTCTTTATCTGTCCTTCAAAGTAATCAGTGTGTTTTTAAACTGAGGGGAAGGTCTGAAACACTTCTTTTGGCATTTACTTCAGCAGTATAATTATGGTTGGTTGATTTTATTTCCTCAGTAACCAAAAAAACCCCAAAAGTAATTTCTCCTTCATCATCTAATTAAATGCAAACATTACATGTGTTTTTTGTAGGTGATCAAAATTCATTACATAAATGTCAATCCTTGTCAGAAACCTGCCACTCTATAGCAATGGAAATGGGATATTTAGTATGCTTCAGCATTTAACATGATATGCTGGATTCAGGTGAAATTTGGGTAAGAAATTGTGTCAGCTTTACTGGATTGACCTCTAGAACCTTACAAACTGTTTATTAATGAAGTTATTAAGTTTCCATGTACTAAATATTAGAGAAAGAGAAAACATTGTAATGTACATGTAGTGAAATAATTCAGTATTAAAAATACTAACATTTCTTTACATGTTTTGCAAATCTATGCCAGATTTCCACATGGATTCTAATAACGGCAACTGTAGAGGTGCTGGCATTGGTAAGTACATTCATATAAAACTGTATAATGAGCTGTAGACTTTCAAATCCTTTCAATATTTGATTAAGTAAGAGAGGTACTAAGTGATAAATACTTAAATACTTTGTCTTGACTGAGAATACTGTAGATTGTGCTTTTGCATTCCATGGGCAGGTGGGATTTGGGGCTGGTCAGCCTCAAAATGTCCATCAAAGCAAGAGGGCTGTGAAGATTTTTTTAAAGTTTTGTCTCGAACAGAGAGAGTAATCATTAAATTGATTTTTCCCTGGGCAAAACCAGTGATGATAATGGTTCATTCTGACGTTAAAGTTTGCAAATTAAATTCAGTACTCTTTGTAGATAATGGCAATATTCCCGTTAGCCTGAGGAGGTTGAGGGTGGGACCTTCTGAGGCTAGTTTTATTCCAGCAGGTCCCCCGTTGCTTTTTATTTCTGTTTTGGTTTTGCTAGAACTGAATAAAACTGAATAAAACCCCTTGAGAGTTACCACTACTTGCCAATGCAAAGAAGCAAAGCCCAGGTTGGTAACTGATAATTATAGGAATGTGAATTTTTTGCTCAAGCAAGCCAATGACTGTAGATTTCCTTGAATTTTATTATGATTCCATCCAAAGTTTTCCTCTTAGGTCTTTGTCAAGAAATGGACACTTGGAAGCCTAGCATTGACCACCATGTCCTTCCTTCTGCAGAGGTGTTGATGAGCTACAGTGTGCACTGATGTTCACTTCAATAATATAAACACCTAAGCATGGTTGTTGAACCTAACATTAGATACCTATATATATAATTTCAGCATTAAGCTCTGTGACCAAATTGCAAAAAGGTATTAGTAATGCCCAGTTTATAATCCAGTTTTAAAATTTAATCAGCAGATCCCAATGTGAAAGCAGCTATATAGGTGCAAAATGTTCTTTAAATCACAGTGCATACCCTCTAGAAACCCAGGTACAGTTAGAAAAACTCAAAAAAGCAAGCTCCTAAACAAGCTTTGCTTTAAATTGTCTTGAGCATGGGACTATGTCTGGAAGACTTGCTAAAGATGTTTGTTACTAATGTTAATATCTTTATAGTTTTAAGGCATTTTCAATTGCATGGCATTGAGAAAGTAGGGATTTCATGCTCGACGCTGACTGTACAAAGAGCATACACGCTTCACTTTGAGTATGAAAGCAAAGCTGCATGCTCTCAATACCACTGTATATCAAAACTATGAAGCATACCTTTACTGCTGCCTGTCCATAGGCACGTAGAAGGCATGTAATTCCAGGGAGTGACCGTGCAGGGGAAGAGGAAAGTTTCAGTCATATTGTTACTGTTGTGATGCTTTTCGACGACTGAAAGCAAAACCAGACCTAAAAAAATCCCATCTGGAAAATAGGGTAAGGAGGCACAGAAAAATTGCTGATGCAATATCTGCTGATATCACTACCCTTTACTGTACATACATGATTTCCGAGTCAATGTGCTACATCTGTTTGAACTGACAAACGCGGTTGGACCATATTTCAAAAGGCCATGTTTCAAAATGGCTTTATTTATATGTTCAGTAAAGTAAATTTGTAGTTTTGCCATTGTAAATAGAGATACCCAGAATAGCAATAGAATAGAAATATTTTTCGTTTGTTTTGCAAACTGATGTATTTTTTTAAAAATCCCATTCTCAGCTCTGTGGTTTCTGCAGCTGATTACTTGTGCTGCTGTGCATGGTCACAGGGAACAGTACTCTGGGTTATCCCTATTTGAGACACCTTTTTTCCTGGCAGTGTCCTTTGGCAAAACCTTCCCTCTGAGTCTGCGTGGGGGTTTTTCGGGAGACCTTTCTTACCACTATTGGCAGTGAACTACATTGTTTTCTGCTACATCACATGCCCCTCAAGTCTCTTAGAAATTTTTCTAGAGTGTTTTTTTTATCCTTTGTTTATCAGGGAAGTAATTTGCCAGGTTTGAGTGCTTGTATGGGTGAGTATTACAGCAAAGTTTTCAATCGTGCATGCACATATATTTAAGATGACACAGATGTTCCTTGGTAGCAATCCTTGGGGAAAATCATTTTCCCATGTACTCCCTGTCTTTCATCATTTACAGAGTGAAGTTTTCAAAGATAGAGATTTTGAGCAGTTGTTAATCCTCTAATGACTTGAAAAGAACATGTAATGGCTAGCTGTGATCTCAGTCAAAGCCAGTGGGAGCCTCTGCTGGCTGGCTGTGTGCTTGGGACATACCACTGTTGTGGTCCCAGAGCTTTTCTGGTAATTCTGGCAGCTTCTGAGAAGGCTGTCAGTTAGGATGGGATTTTCCCTCAGCATCAGGCAATGCAGTTCATTTTTATAGCCACCTTTTGTGTGTGTTCCCGCTCCGTGGGGAAAGGTCAGCATTGTCTTCCTTTGAAAATCACAGTACCAGGAATTGGGAGAGAGGAATTGGTTCTGGCTCTAACTTTATAACTGACCTTGGCAAATGACTTTTGTGTTAGTTTCTGTATCTCTAAATAGTAATTAGGAACAGTGCATTTTGTAAAGGTCTTTTCAATGTAAATTTAAAAAGCATGAGGGTGACTAGGAAGTTCTTCAATAAGAACATGGGCAGGTCTATAATTTAGAAATAGAACTAGACTAATAAAATATATTCTGAAATTGTTAAAGTAAGCCAACACTGTCTTAAAACTGAAGGCAATGTGAGACAGTGTTCTTGTCTTGCAATTTAGTCTGTTTTATTTTACCTGGGACAGTGCAAAGTACTGTAGGGCAGGAGAATGTTAAAGTGTATGACTTGTTGGACTTGAGTGCTGAGGTGCCTGTGTGAGCGTGGGTCATAGGAGCACATCTTTTATGCTCTGCTTCAAGACAGCTTATAAAAGGAGCTATGATTTGGCCTAGAGTATCCATTAGCTCACAGAGGCAGAACGGAAGCCAAAAATCACTTCCCTTCTCTGCTTTTTTTATTTTAACACAAACTCATAGAAAAGTTAAAGTGTGTAGGACTCTATATATAGATTTCTGAGGATGTGTTTGAAGTTCAGGGAAATAAACGCTTTTCTTTTGTAATGTTTTCCTCTTTCTGGGGTTTTTTTTTTGTATTTTCAGCTACAAAAATTCTTCCAAAGGAAAATAAATAATGATTTGAGAAGTTGGTAACCATATGATTCCATCTCTTTTTAATTTTTTTAATACTCAGGAATCTTACGTAGCAAATAAAAGTTCTTTTTCAGACTCTTCATGTTGGATTTAACTAAATCACTAGCTTATATGCATTGATATTTAGAATGATGGTGTATAGAAATAAGTTGCTTTAAATCTACTTCCATTTATGCCAAATAAAATGTCAAAATATATGGCCATGCATATGTAATATTGGGATCTGCTGTTTGAAATTACTCCACCGAACCACGTTTAGACACTAGTGTAAAATAAGTAAATATTTGTGTTACAACAACCAGCCCTGAAATACCAGTGGTGTCAATGAACATGTGGGTCTGGAGCTTCAGTGTTAGCACTCCCTGGGCACTATTTTTACCTCTGTTAGAGTTCCCAGCTGTCTGGCATCTGCACCTTTGGAAATGCTGCTCTGACAGTGCTCATTAGTGTTGTTTTTTCAAGGCTATCCTTATGGCCACAAGGGCTAAGAATGTCTCTATTTTCATTGAATTTGGGCTTCTGCGTCATAATAAAATTGTGTCAAATGTTGTAATGGATGGGCCTCTCAGCAACCTCATCTAGTTGAAGATGTCCCTGCTTATTTGCAAGGGGGTTGGACTAGATGGCCTTTAAAGGTCCCTTCCAATGCCAACTCTTCTATGAATGCTTGCTAGCCAGAATATCCCAGTTTGCTAAACTAACCTGAGATGCATGGTATTCAAAAAACATTCAATTATGCACTGCCATAGTATTTTCTGTGTCTCTATTATCATCTGTATGATAAAAGAAACAGAAAGGAGGGCATTCCTTAAGTCTAGTACAGAAGAGAGAACAGCATTGCAAGGATGGAATTACAGCACCTGCAAGCACAGGGGTGACCAAGACTGAACCTTGAATTGGCTTAAAATGATGATTTTGTCACTTGAAACTCAAAGTCTGTGTGTCTTTGTTGTTGTGTTGTGGTTTGGGTTTGGTTTTTTTTTAACTTCAGTATGTCAGGTTTTCTCCTGGAAACATTTAAGGTCTCATGGACAGTTCCACATCCCCCAGCAGAACAGGCCAGGAATGCCCTGTGGTTTTTTAGTATTTCACTGTAATAAGCAAGTCAATTCAGTGTAATTTTTGTTAGCCGTGTGTTCAAGGTTTTGGGAAGATTATCAGTGAATACATACTCTTCTCTTTCTAAACAAAGCTGTCTGTTTCTGTAGACCGTTGCAAGTGCAAGCCTGTAAAAGCTACCCAGAAGACCTATCTACGCAACAACTATAACTACGGTAAGAACAGCCGCATGGCCAGCTCCCAGCTTCTTTAAGGCTGCAGGAAGGGGAAAGTTTTCATTAAAAAAGCCTAAGAAAGTTCACAGTTACTGATGGTAGCCCAGTGTTACTTATTACAGGAGGAAGGTGTAGTCGGAAACATTTCCAAATTAGCAGGATGGAGGGCATTAGCTTAATATGTTAGTACAAGAGTGTCTTTGTTGAGTTGTTTCAGTTTTAGTGCAGGCATTTGGGGTTTGTGTACTTTTCTAGTGTGAACAGTGATGCAACAAAAATGACATTGGGGGCTGCTGTGCCTGAACTGCCTCTGTGATTTCCAATATACTCAGCTTTTGCAGAAGGGTATGTTTTTAGTAGCTTTCATGCCCACTAGCTCACCATGAGATCTAACAGGTTCTTTACCTTCTGGTGAGTTGAAGCCAACAATGAGGATCTTGCCAGCTGTGTTATGCTGTCAGTAACACCTGTAAAAGTGCACGTGTCCTGGTTTTCAGGCGTATCACAGGTCCAGGCTAATATTTTTCTTCATACTGCTTGTTTCAAGCAAATTAGGCTGATAAAGCCACTAAATACATATCAGAGGAACTGAACAATTGGGTCCTTCCTTTTTCCCATTAATCAGATGAAGAGCCTTAGGTTCAGTGTACTTAAAGGATTTATTTAAATGGTAGCTATTGTATAATATTTAATAGGATTACACATTTATAAAACCAGAGTCAGACAATCTTTTTTGAAAAATAGTTGCTGTTAAAAGCTAAAAAAATATGACTGTATTCAAACACTTTTTAGGTCACAATCAGTTTATGTTGTTTCGGTGGATTTGTTTATAAAAAAATTAGTGTGACTATTCTCTAGGCAGAAACTGCATATGGCAGAGTCATTGAGCATGCTCCTGCCCATTTTCTCAAGCTTTTGAAATAAAAGAGGTTTCAAAATGCATTTGAAATATCTCCAAACTAAAGCAATATTTTATTTTGAGATCTTACAAGGTGTTGAGAAAGGGTAAATTGTGCATACAAGATGCAGAAGTTAGTGTCTGTTGGCAACTGTATTTAATGTACCTGCAATACATGCTGGTTAATAGTTGTTAAGGGCAATGCATGTGAAGTGAGGAGATGAGTAAGTCCATGGTTTTCTTTCTTCTGTATTACCTTTTTCACATAGGAGACATTTGGAATTTGGGGTATCTCCTATTTGTAGTGGAAAGGGACTCTTGTTTGCAGGCTGTGATTGATGTGGCATTCTCTAGAGCATGACCTCTGGGTTGGCTTTGTATTTGCATGTGGTATTAGTTCACTGGTCACCATGAGAGAATGAAAAGCTTTGCCTTTGAAAGGCAACCTTTCCTCCTTAAGGCAAAAAGAAAGGGTGAGAGAGGAAACAATCAGAGAGGTCATTGGGTCAAGATCAGGAGCATTTGAAGTTCATAAAGAGCAGAGCAGATTAGTGCTGGGTCACTGGAGAGAGTAAAAAAGATAAGGGCCTGTCATCCAGCAGAAGTAGTGATATGAGAAGTTTTAATGTACATTCATTTTTGTGAAAGGTTCAGAGTGATAAAGTTTGCTCATCTGTACTGCAGGTAGTCAAAGAGAGAACTGTCACAGCTCAAGAGAGAAGGAGAGCATACAAGAAATAGATTTAATATATTTAACGTGGAAAGGGTAAAGAAGAAAGGAAAGAAGGAAGTCAAAGCCCGACTTAAACAGGATGTAAATCCAACTGGTACATAACTCCTTCTCCTGACCATATTAAGAGACACACTGAGATACCTGCACCTCCTTGGTGGAGGGTGAAGTAATGAAGGGAAGAGATGGGGGCAGAGACATTGCAGGAGTTCAGCTAAGCTCCTGATAAAAGACCAAGCAAAAGACTAATCCCAGAGGTCACCAAGAACCAAGGCTTGGGGGTGACCTGGATTATTTGCTGCTTCTAACAACGCTCTTTGTGACTTTTTCCCAGTCATTCGCGCTAAAGTGAAGGAGGTGAAGACTAAATGTCACGATGTCACTGCAGTAGTGGAAGTAAAGGAGATCCTGAAATCTTCCCTAGTGAACATTCCAAAGGACACTGTAAACCTTCACACGAATTCTGGCTGCCTGTGTCCACCGCTCAGTGCCAATGAAGAGTACATTATTATGGGCTATGAGGACGAGGAGCGCTCCAGGTAACACTTTCTTGTGTTTCCTTGCAGCACGTTTGTTGTTACTGTTCTTCTGTCATAAAGCTGAACGTCAGAGCCAAAAGGAAGGAAAACTTGGTGTGGGTGTCTGTACATCTCCTTCATGGTATTCAGGGAGGGCAAGGCCCTCTACAGGCACATAGATCTTAGTCTTGTGTGTGTTGGGTTGTGGAGCCTCTTGATGGAGTAACTGGTTGTCTCTGTTGTGTAGGTTACTCTTGGTGGAAGGCTCCATAGCTGAGAAATGGAAGGAACGTCTTGGTAAAAAAATAAAGGTAAGGAATACCTCACCAGAAGTCAAATGTTGTGGGTGCCATAAAACATCTACCTGTCTTTTCAAAATAAGGGAAGAAAATGCATATGCTGCCTCCAGTTAATTAATATCATGTATCAAAAACTAACTTGGTGTGTTATTTTCTGTATTACTTAGAACTGCATGCTGAGTAAACTGAAGAGATATATTGAATTACCCCCAAGTATCCCAGTGTAGCTGCAGTCATAACCTCTGTCTCAAAAAAGCAAATAGTAGGAGTCTTTTAACTCTGTAGGCAAAGCTGTGCATTCCACAACACATGCCTGCTTAGTTGGGGTTGTGATATGAATTTTAAAAAACCAAACAGACCAGGGGGCTTTACAAATGTTTTTCAGACTAAGTCCGGATTATGCTTTTAAGATTTAATATTATTTAAATAGAGTTCAGCTCTCACCAAATTTTGTGGATTAGCAACTATTTTAAAGTCATCTTCCTGACTTGGCTGAGGGAGGAACCTGGTAGGGAAGTCATGTCATAGCAAATCGGAAGCAACGAGCTCAAATGCAAGCCATGTATTATAGAATCATGGAATGGTTTGGGGTTGAAAGGGACCTTAAAGCCCACCTCATCCCACCCCTTGCCATGGGCAGGGACACCTTCCACTAGACCAGGTTTCTCCAAGCCCCATCCAGCCTGGCCTTGAACACTTGCATGGATGGGGCAGCCACAGCTTCTCTGGGCAACCTGTGCCGGGGCGTCATCCACTCACAGTCAAGAATTTCTTCCCTATATCTAATCTAAGCCTGCCCTCTGTTGCTTTAAAGCCATTACCCTTGTCCTGTCCTGTAAAAAGTTCTTCTCCATCTATCTTGTAGCCCCTTCAGGTACTGGAAGGTGCTCTAAGATCTCCCTGAACCCTTCTCCAGGCTGAGCAACCCCAACTCTCTCTATGAAAATATATTCTGTGTTTTTCTTATTTAAATGTTTTCTAAGGCCTTCCAAGTTCTTGAAGGATTGCCTTTTTATGTTTTGATATACGGCAAAGTATCAGTAGTTTTGACATTGTTCGAAGTGTTACTTTATACAGAACATTCTTATTTTGACACAATTTCTCAGCCATTGATTTGCCATAATGGTTGTGCCTGTGCAAACCAGTCTTCTCTTCCACTCAGCACTTTCTTCATCAGTGTAAGAGTCACTGGAAGGAAAATACTGTTGCATTTATAAATGCAAGATTTTCTGTGCACATTTCTCATATCAGTGGAGATTACAGGAGTGAAAAGATACAGGGATCTTATTTCAAGTCGTTGTTTGATTTGGCAGAGCCCTAGGAAATCCAGTGCCACAGAGGAAATATCACATTGTTGCTATAGGCTGACTTCTGCTCAGTTTCAGTTCTTGGGTGGTAACATCATTTATTGGAATTTTTTTGGGAAAAAACTTACTTTTTCACTTGTTGCCTTGTCGTCTGTGACTTGCTGCCTCTGCCCTTTGCACCTGGCCTGGGGATGTTGAGGACCCTGCCACGTCACCACCCGCTTCTCATTATCATCTTCCTTTCCAAAAGCATCAACAGTTATACCAACTGTATTTATTATGTCCTTTTTCTTTTTTAACTGTGATTGCTATTGCCTGCAAAAATAAAAATAAATAAATAATAATAATTTTTAAAAATTAACAAAATCACTTGACTGTTTTTTCATCCTGCTTCCCCCAAAGACTGCATGAGTAGCTTCATTTAAATTTTATTATTTTGAAGGTGAGTCCCCCTTGTGCTGAAGCCATTGTGCCTTGTATCAGACCCTTCATTCAACAGAGGCTACAAGAAAGCCAGGAAACGGTTTCCCTATTTAAAGTGACTTTTCCCAATAAGCTCTCCTTCCACTCTTGAGCCCAACACAGGGTAACGTGGTGGAAATAGCCGCGGCTTTTCTGCTTTTGCTGCTGTTTGTGACCACACAGTTCTGTAACCTCTCTTGTGATTTCTCTGCCTTTCAATCTGCAGCGCTGGGATCAGAAACTCCGCCACCTTGGGAAGGGGAAGGGAGAGTCTGGACACAGCGACTCGGCTCCGAAGCCTGGCAAACCCAGCAGTGCTCGGCAGGCACGCAGTTAGATGTGGGATGCTGCACGGTGACATGCAGGGGACTGTCTACCAAGACTTCATTGTTGGAGCAGCAAAGGAGAAATTGCACTATTGCACGTTATATTCTATTGTTTACTACAAAATACTGTTTTAGCTTTTATTAGTTTTTATTCTCCCTCCTGTTTTCCACCTTTTTCTTTTTGGATATGTGCAAGCTCTGGAAATGCATATTTTTTTTTCTGTTACTAAGAACTGTAGGAAACTGCCCTTACGAGATGAGGAAAGACAAGGACATGTTCAATTTACCCTTCTATCTCCTGAATCTTCTTCGGGAGAAAACTATGATGCAAGCAGGAGCAAAATCTGGCAAAGACCATTGCTTAAAGTCATGACTCACACTGGTTTCCCCTGTTCACTCTTTCTTGGTCACTGTTTGCTGAAACTTGCTCTCCTTTGGACAGGTTGTTATCTAGGTTTAAGTGTATCTATCGGTTTTTATTCTGAAATAGAATTCTGAGATACATAAATTTTATTAAGAGAACTCTTTGAATCAGTACAGCTTTATTAAGTTTTCTTACAGATAAACCACTTCTATAAGGCAGAGTCTAACTTAAAATATCTCCTGCAACAAACACAATGTGCCTGTACACAGGGAACCTGAGTTTTCCAGTGCTCTGGGCCTTGAAGGAAAGATTGTCTAGTTCTGTAACCAGAATTTATAACATGCTTCTTCTCTTATAATGGCAGTTTTTCTCCCCTTTTCTCAGCTGAGTTGTAGCAGTAGACAGACTCACCAGGCCTGCTTCTCAGTGCAGGTCTGCACTTTAGCCTTTTGATTTTGTGATGTTATTCTTAAATCCGTGCCTACATAAACAAGTGTTCAATGCTCAGTAACGTATGTCCAATAAAGAATTGTAGTCATCAACAATTCCTTACCTGACTTCTGAACCAACATCATATTTCTAATACTACTCTTGAAAATATAAAAACCAAAAAAACTTAATTTTTGTGCTTTAATAGAATTCTTTGCAGGTGGTGCCAACATATTTGAAATTATCTTTTTCTACTCTCCCATGCTTAAAAGAAATTTAAATGGGGTACATCAAAGAACAATCCTCTTTGGCATAGTCTGCTGAGGGGAACCAACTCTACTTATAAAGAGCAAATGACTGTTGTGTTCTAGCTGTCAGTATTGTCTTTAGTACACTAGGGCTGTCTTTCAGTAAGAAAATAGTGTTGAGTTGTTAGGTGGTTTGAAAATATGATGATGGTAAGTAGGACAGAAATATTTGGGAATATTATAATAATGCTGTTTTAAGATTTCAGTTAATAACCAGCAGTCTGGGGACAGGTTTCCATTGAGCTGGATACCAAGAAAGTTGAAAAAGAACAACATCCTGCAACACTCAAATTTTTATTTATAATTAAAAATAAAGGGATAATTTAGGGGAAAGATTAGTTCTGAAAGCTGGCAGAAGGATATTAATCCTCCAGGTAATAAATTCTCAGTATTTTCTCAGAATCACCCAGATCACAGAATCATTTAGGTTGGATAAGACCTCCAGGATCATCAAGTCCAAGCTGTGATTGACCTCCACCATGTCAACTAGACTAGAGCACTAAGTGCCATGTCCAGTCTTTTCTTGAAGATCTCCAGGATGGTGATTTTAACAAGTATTTCTACTGAGTTGGTAAATAACTGAAAGGTTTGTTAGGTTGTGAATAGCTTGTTAAATAATATTAAAAACCTCATAATTTAATCTAAAGCACCCACTGAAGTCATGCAGATGAGCACTGGAATCACAGGGTCTGCAGTCACCACTCATCATGTTGTACTCTGCTATGAAAAGAATTGTGAAATTATAAAAGATGTAGAAAGATGAAGACGAAGATGTAGAAAATCCCCAGACAATTGAAAGTTTATCCTTCTTAGCCACCGCTTCTGAAGATGGACTCTCCCAAACCATTTCTCTGTGATTAACAGCCACCTTTATTTAATCCACTTGCAACCCAATATTGACATTAGTCGCATTAAAAATTGCCAGAGCAGAGCACAGTGCTGCACTTTAAAACCTCCGTAAAAGAAAAATGAGCAGCATTTGTAACAGTCACACATGTCATGATTTTACAGTGAAAATATTTCCCTTATGCAAGCCACCAGATTGCTTTTTTCCTAGAGGAATTAAGCATTTTTCATTAACACATGAAAAATGAGGGTGGCATGATGGGCTGCTTGGAAGAGGCAGGAGGCATTTTTCACAATTCCTTAATTAACTGAGGAGCCTTTTACATACTCTGACACTGCTTTTACCCCATCACAGTGATTTTGATGACTGAACCTCCACAGCATCACCCAGACTCACTTGTGGACATCCAGGGACCAATGAGAGACATATGGCACAATACCAATTATTTCAATAACTTTGAGCACTATGTCCCCCCATCTGTTTTGTAGCCTGGAGCACACCAAAATGCTCTGTTGCTTTAAAGCTCTACTTACTGCTTTACCACATCTGTGAGGGCTTTGTGACAAGCTAGACTGTTTTCTTGCTTCTTCCCCAGGAAATCCTTTTCTGCTCTTTTTGTGCATTTTTTTGATGGGATCCTATATTAAACCTTCAAAAATGCACTATTATAGCATGCTCTTCTGTAGGAGCACACAGCCCTCAGCACAGTGTTTTCAAAGACATCCACTTGGGATGTGACTTTGCTTCAATTTCTAATGTTTTTTGTTCCTCCAGTTTAATTAATTCATGTAAACACAAAGTCAAGTATGTTCTAAAAGTTTGGTTTGTCCAAAGTCGTGTTTCTCAGCTGCAAAGGAAATGGAGTGTCAACCACAATGTTAGTCTGATGGAAGAGCCCCCAGGAACCATCATACGGGTACAGCAAGGGAAAAGTGCAGTGCAAGGGAGGAAAACACCCAAAGGAGACAGATTTGAAGCTGAACTTTACAGTTTCTGAAGTGGCTGCGCCTGCTGGCTGCATGCCAGGCTGAGCTCCGGGCCCAGCTCTGGCTCCACTCCCTGTGCCCTCAAGGTGGCCATTTTACCCCAGTGTGGCCAAGCTGGTCTGGGCTCTCCTCTGTCCTAATTCCCGGTCTCTCCTGCATCCTGTGCCTGGGCTCTCCTCTGTCTTGCCCCCAGCCCTCCCGCCCATGCAGAGAGTGGGAAGAGCTCTTCCCCATGACCCCCGAGCACAGCACAATGCGACAGAGCTGTGAATGCAGCCCCTCAGCCCACACCAGGCACACACCGGGTCCTGCCACCATCCCACACACCTGCTGTATGCAAGGTACTACAGGAGCTGGTGTGGAGCTGCAAATGGACTATCAAAGAGGACACTGAATTAGAAGAATAAGAATTACTTAACAAAGCTGTTCCCATTTGAAAACATCACTGTGATGCATTTTGGACATTGTAACTTGGTGCTTCCATTCTCACCCACACCATTGCCTGGTTCCTGTGTTTTCCAGACATGCTACCAGCACAGACAGTTCTGCCTGTGATGGTCACAGTAGGTACAGCAAGGTGAGCATCATCACTGAATCAGCAAATGCTATGAAGCATATTGTCAATCCTATTTAATTGCTAGGCTTTGGATTTTTGTTTGTTTGTTTAAGAACTCAGTGAATATGAGTTAATGTGAGAAGGAAAATATGCTGCACAAAAAGCCAAGCATACCAAGCTTCTGAGCAATCATGTTTACTACTGCCCTCCTGTCCTCACTCTCAGAGCCTTTGGAAGAAAGCAAGGTTTGTTATTTTACATCTTGCCTAATTAGATCTCTGTTTCAGATTCCCTGTGTCAGGAAAATTAATCCACAATGTCAGAGGTTTATGTCCAAAATGGAGACAGAGGAGTCCTGTAACTTTATTTGAACAAAGGGAGAGGTTATGGGCAGTTCCAATGGGGTCTCTCGAATTGCTGGAGGATGCAGCCTCCTTTCTATCCCAATTTCCCGGTCGCATTTCCATCTCTCTTTCCCTGTTGGCTGAGGTACTTGAGAGGTACAGACTTCCCAAATCACTTAATACAGACCCCCTTTTCTTTGTATCTCTATTCTTTTCCTCTAAGTCCAGGAATTTAGCATGGCCTTGGGTGAGCAACAGTCTGGGTCAATTAGTGGAATTCCTCTGGAATTTATGGTTCCTCCCATTGCTTCTTTCAC
Source organism: Daphoenositta chrysoptera (assembly GCA_013397915.1). Taxonomy (NCBI): domain Eukaryota; kingdom Metazoa; phylum Chordata; class Aves; order Passeriformes; genus Daphoenositta; species Daphoenositta chrysoptera. The sequence goes on along the minus strand of VZRO01000581.1, from coordinate 389,599 downwards.
CTATGAGTATGTGGCTTTATCTACCAGCAGGCCCACAGTCTGTTCCTTTCACCTGAACATCCCATGCAATCTAGAATTAGAGACTATGGTGTGAAAATGTGGTGCTTTTTTAATCTTCCCTAAGATGGGTGGAGCTTTGCCTTGTATTCCCAAGTCCTGCACTCAAACTGGGTCAGTGTATGCTAACAGGTAGTGTTTTATTCAATTAATTTGTTTGTAAAAGTCATGCTTCCCATCCAGCATCTACTTCATTCCTCCCTTAAAGTAAGATCCTCCTACTTCATCTTTCAATCCCCACAGCTAGAGCCAAAGAAAAAGTAATGCTGTGTGAGGATGAAGAAAAGGAAAGGTATACAGTCTGGGGGCAAACCTCCCTCTGTCACTGCAGAGAGAACAGCACCTGACCTCAGGTGTCACCAGGGACAAGAAGCAGATGTTTTTGTCATATCCTGTGCTGCTCAGTACAGTGTTGGTAAGTGTTTCTGCAGTTCATGCAGAGTTCTGCCCTCCCTGGAGCCTAGGTCTGCCACTTGTTTCAGGAAAAAAATACCTTGAATTGCTTTAGAGCACTGGCTGCACTGAGGCTTCTAGTGTGGGCTCTGATGGTGTGTCCCTTTTAAATGACTTTCTGTATGTTGGAAGGAAGGCTGATTTCACTCTGTTTCCCAAGATCTTATTGAACAGTACAGAGGGAGTATATAGCTTTTAATTTTGTCTTTTGACATGCAGTGAATCTACTTGAGGGTCATGGTCAGTCTATTAATTTTGTAAAAAATTTTGTAACTATGAAAAAAAATGCTCTCTAGTCATTAAGTGTATTTCCTTGTTTCACTCCAGAACTGGTTTGTTTGGACGCAGCACTAAAATCCTATAAAAAGAGGGCAAACAGAACAGCATGTGATAGCCAGCTTGTTAATGGTGTACTATGTGGTTATTTTACTGGGTGATGCACATGATGCACATACCTACGCATGCACATGTGACCAAGTGTCATGAGATGTGTGGAAGGATTAATTAGAACTATGCCTTTCCCACATCTGGGTTAGATTAGTCTAGAGAGAAAATATGCAGCTTAAAATCTCTGTGAATAATTAGCCTGACAAGTTGCTTCCCTGGTGCAGCTCAGCAGATGAGGAGGCTGGAGGAATAAACACCAAGGTTGCTTCTTCACAAGCAATCTCTCTAATTTCTGGCAGGGGTTGACTCATGGCTTTAATAAATCTGCTCTGGACATGTTAGCAATGGCGTGAAAATAACAGAGCTTGACTTCGGCCTAGGAGTTATTATTTTGGAGTATATTTCCTTCCATTGAAGACAGTAATTATCAGACTCTATAGGGTTAGAAGAACTTGCACATTTTGAGAAGAGCGCAGTTGAAGAACACAGAGAGACGAGCCAGTCAGAAGAGCACAGTTCAGCCAATCAGGATTGCAGGACTAAACTGGAATCAGCATTTTCTTTTTTTACAATATTCTAGTGTATAGAGTCTGAGAGAAGTATCAGTTCAGCATAGTATCGAAGATGGGATGAAGTATATCTACTCTGAGTGACACTCTAGACTTGCTTCCCCATTCCCTGGCACAGCAGCATATTGTGTAAATTAAAAAAAAAAAAAAGTCCTGTCTGTCAGACAGTCCAACAACTCCCTGTCCTGCAGGAGAAATCTTAGTAAGTCATTCTGTCATCCATGGAGGAGTATTTGCATTGCCTCTATAACACGGTACAGGATATTTGATTATTACTCACTTTGGACAGTGCTGTTGGAGCATGGGTAGATAAAGGCCCAGGTGATGATTGCTGTCTTGCTGCACGTGAGCCCTGTAGTTGCCCTTTCCTTAGAGTAAACAGCAGAGCCTTGTGCATAAGATGCATTCCTGAATGGCCACTGTGCCACAGCATTAGGGAGGGTGACACCAAAACACAGCATGGACAGAAAACTGTTCATAAGCTCAGCGTCACTGACAGTGCCACTAGCATGATGGTCAGCTGCAAAAGTGCTTGGGCTTGTTAAAATGTTTGACGTAATGTTTTGTCAAAATGTTCTTGTTCTCTGTGTTTCGTGGGAAGAGAGGGGAAAAGCATAGCTTTTTTCCCTGTAGGGTTGTTGGGTGAGACGTATTTGGTTGCCCCTCTGATCTGCCACCCTGGGGATTGCAGTCCCCTAGCCTGAGCACCAGGTTATTTAGTGCCTGGTTCTTCCCACATTTCTCAGCCTCTGGAGAGCATCTGCCTGTGTTCCAAACTTGCAGCTGCCTCGCACAAAGCTTCCTGGACATTTGCTACACCTCAGTTTTTCAGGAGAAATGTGTGTAGATGCAGAATTAGCTGAAGCACCTTAGGAGCAGCAGCTGTTATGGTGGGTAGCTTCTCTGTTTACAAAGGAGGGCAGATGAGGACGTAGGAAATCCTGAGGCTGAACTAGTCCCTCCATAATTTTTTACAAATGAGCCTAGGTCATTCTGTGAAACCCATGGGAAAGACTCCACATCAGGGCTGACTGAGCCCACTCCTGCAATCCACGTTGGGGATGGCAAACCAGGTCACCACTTCCTTTGCAGAGCAGTTTAAATGTCTATGTGGAGCCCAGACAAGGCTTGTCATGCAGGAGAGACTACTGGCTCTGAAGTAAACACACTCTGGCCTGTAGGGTGCTCTGGGCCACCCAACTGCCCCTCACCCACTTCAGGGCTTGGAAGGTTTAATGAGTGATGATGAAAGGAGATGGGGGAGGGATAGAAAAGGAATTTCAGGACAAGAACAGCAGAAAGAAATTACTTGTGACTCTGCTCTTGTGCCGCTTTTCCAGGCAGTGCATTGTGAAAAGCACAGATATGTTACTGTATAACTAAAGGCAGCATCAGACTGTCACAGGTGAATAGGGGGACAGAATGCATGTGTCATCAGCAGATCTAATATTAGGACTTGCTGAAGTATGAGTGCTGAACACTGCAAATCTGACCTTCCTGTGCAGTTATCTAGGGTTTGAAATCAGACAGAAGATTTTTCACTTTATCCTATATGATCCATTTGGAAAATTGATCATCTTTGTCCTCAATATGGACCTGTTTCTGTCCCAGGTGGTGTGGCTGCTTCTGGCCCTGTCATTGCATTGCTGAGGTAGGGAAACCTGCACCACCTTTTTTGGTCCCAGACTGAGTATCTGAAAGTGGACACTGGTCACCAGGTTTTACATGCATGATCCCAGCTTTTTCCAGCATTTTCCTCTGGGAGATTGTCCGAGTGACAGGATAACCAGGCTCTTCCATCCCATGCACCAGTCTCCATTGCCCCAGGGACTTCACAAAGAGGCTCATAGTATCTCTGCTCCCCTTTGCCAGTGTGGTTTTCCTGCTGCCCCTGGCCTCATGGAACCACTTGCGCTCTCACCATGATATGCCACCTAACATTTCCTGAGGGTTTCCTTTCTGATACAGGCATCCCTCCTGTTCAACACTGGATGATGGTTTGCTTTTTGCCTTCAGCTCTCCCTCTCTGCTTTCATGCGGCTTTCGGCTCCACTGTGCCCTGTGTGTTTCCTGGCTGCTTATCTCCCTTTCTTCCACTCATTGCTCCCCATTCCCGCAGCTAGAGCCAAGCCTCCTGCCACCGGCTGATGACTTCCAGGGACATTTGGGACATTTGCTTCCTCCCATTGCCTCACATCCCTGTCTTGGTTTGAAAACAAACCAGTGGAAGATCGCAAGTCAGAATAAAATTCAATAGGAAAAATTTAAAATAAGTGAAATAATACAAGGAAAAGCACTGACAAAGTCAGATACAACCTGACACCCTGTTGGGGTGGTGGTAGCAGTCCAAACGAAGTAGCTCAGTTGAAGCGGTGATTCAGCAGTCTGGTCTCCAGCTGAAGGTCCAGTGGTAGCTCTTGTCCTCTGGAAAGCCAGTAGACAGGGCTCCCGTGGTGTTTGCAATCTCAGCTTATATCCAGGATGGAATGCTTGTCTCCTCCCTCTGGGCGGAGCATCTCACAATGGGATGATGTAATGTTGCCAGTCATGTGGTAAGGCCTTGATTGGCCATTAACACAATATTGTCCAGAACGGGTTATCTGTGAGTCATGTGGTAAAACCCATTAACAGACGATAGTCCGGAGGGAGGAGGCAAGCAACACCACCCACCTGGTTTCAACAGTTCATGTAGATGGTAATAGAATACACTGCAACCCAGGACACCTCATTAAGTCCAATCAATAATGAAAATATAACATTAATATTTTGGCAAACTGGTGTCTAACTATCTTTAATACATTCAAGCTGAAAAAGCCAGCTTTTTCACTTAAAAAGGAAATTGGTAATAAATAGCACTGAACACAGAGGTTCCTAAATTGACACTTGGGAAGCCACTGTCTGAAATACCTATTTCAGGCCATCTGGGAGAACACCAGTTGAATTTGTCAACCAGAAAGTAATATTCACCCAGATAAGGTATCCATTTTACTGGTATGTCAATAGAATGCTCTCTCATTACTCAGTTATGCTTCAGAGGAAAGGGTGAGGTTGTAATACCTTGACCATACTTTAAATTCTGCCTTGCCTTGTGTTGCCTTGCTCATGCCTGTCTTACATTGCTGTGCACTCTGTTACCTTGCTTTGATCCTGCCCTGCCCTTCCTCAGCCTCATCTTGCCCTTTTCTGTGGCCTCTTGCCCTCTTTTCAGCCTCCACTACTTCCTGGCCTCTACTTCCCTCCAGCCTCCCACCACTTTTAGGGCTTCACATTTATGGCCACATCTTGCTTTCCAGCCTCCCATCCCTTTTAAAGCTTCCACATGTTTTTTTGCCTCTCCTATCCCCTTTCCTTTCCCTCTCCTCCAGACTTCCAACCCTTTCACTCTCCCACTCCAAGATAGCCTCCCATCACTTTTAGGGCTCTACTTTTTTCCAGCTACTTCTTGCTTTCCAGCCTCACACCTCTTTTTGGACTCTCACACCATTTCAGCCTCCACTCCTTTTTAGCCTTCACTTTTTCTTGGCTTTCACTTATGCTCCAACCACCCACAACTTTTCCATCTCCTGTAAAATTTGACCTCCACTGTTTTCTGGCCTAAATTTTCCCTCAGGACTCTCACCGTGTTTGGCTTTCTACCACATATCAGCTTCCACTATTTTCTCTCCTAAAGTTTCACTCTAACTTAGCATCCCTTTCCAGACTTCCACCCCTTTTCACCCTCCCACTCGAATTTAACCTCCCACCACTTCTCAGACTCCGTTTTTTTCTGGCCTCTGCCTCATTTCAGCCTTTACATTTTTCTGGCCTCTGCTTGATCTCCAGTTTCCCCCTTCTTGGCCTCCCACCTCTTTTTGCCCCTCTTTTCCTCCCCACACTCTCCCCTGGCTTTTCACCTTCCATGTTTTTGGTCTACACTTTGGGGGATTTTTGCCTCCCACATAATTGTGTCCTCCTGTCCTTTCAGTTCCTGCATTTCTTTCTCTCTCCCACCCTTTGTTGGCCCTCTACCCTTTTGCAGCCTCTGTTTTTTCTTCACTCTTTTTTTCTTCTCACTGACTTTTTTTTTTTTTTTGTCCTTTACTCTTTTTTGGCATCTACTTTTTTTTTCTCTCCAGTTTTCTTTGTTACTGCACTTCCTTTCTGGCCTCTTTCTCATTTTTAGCCTCCACTTTTTTTTCAGACTTCCTTATTTACTTCATTTGCACACTTTTTTGCCCTCTACCTTCTACACTGAGCCTTCTGTACTTTTTCAGTCTCCCACTCTTCTTTGTCCTTCTACCCCTCTAGGGCCTCACCTTTATATTAAGCCTCCACTCTATTTAATATTTTCTTCTTATTTTTTCACTCTTAATCAGACTCTCAGACTCCATTTCACAAAAAGATTTCATTAGTGTCCCACAGTACTTTAGCCTCCCCCCAGGTTTCAGCCTCCACTTTTTGCCCTTGAGTCTTCCACATTTCTTTGGTCTCCTATCCCATTTCAGCCTGCACTCTTTTCAGGCCTCTACCTCCCCTCCAGACTCCCACCGCTTTTCAGCCTCTCAGAAGAAAAACTGTGCTAAAATCAGGGACTGAAATGCAGCTGTCAAACACTAACTTTTTTTTTTTCTGCTTTTCCTCAAGTAGTGTGTTGAGAACATCCTGTGCTGTGTTTTGTGCTCAAGAAGAAACTGTCCATGCTGGGCAATGGCTTACCTGGTACTTAGTATTTAGATATCAGCCAAAGGGTTCCTCAAACCAAGGGATTTAAGGCCACCCGATACTTCTTATAAGACTCAGGTTTCCATTGCCAATCCGAAATTCTGCACCAAAATATTTAGGAAATGCATAGTTGCACAGCCTGAAGTATTAAATATCAGCTGTTTGGGGGCCGGAGTTGTTTTGTTCGGTTCTGATTTTAGACACAGTCAATTCCAGGGGCAAAGCTAGGGAGGAATACTTCATCCACCCACACAGGCAAGGAAAAGCCAGACCTTTGTCTCAGCAGCTCCATCACTTAAATTTCTCGGCACTCTGGGATGGTGTGAGAAATTTTACATTAAATCATGAGGGATGCCATAGGATCAACAATGTACCAAGAACTCTTGGGCATTTCAATTAAAATTCTCCACAGATAGGCCAAATTTCCCTGTAACTGATATCCACAGACCCCCTTGAAAGGGGATTGTCCTGGGTTGCAGTGTATTCTATTACCATCTACATGAACTGTTGAAACCAGGTGGGTGGTGTTGCTTGCCTCCACCCTCTGGACTATCTCCTGTTAATGGGTTTTACCACATGACTCATAGATAACCCGTTCCGGACAATATTGTGTTAATGGCCAATCAAGGCCTTACCATATGACTGGCAACATTACATCATCCCATTGTGGGATGCTCCGCCCCGAGGGAGGAGACAAGCATTCTATCCTGGATATAAGGTGAGATTGCAAACACCACAGGCAGCCTTGTCTACTGGCTTCCCAGAGGACAAGAGCTACCACTGGACCTTCAGCTGGAGACCAGACTGCTGAATCACCGCTTCAACTGAGCTACTTCATTTGGACTGCTACCACCACCCCAACAGGGTGTCAGGTTGTATCTGACTTTGTGAGTGCTTTTCCTTGTATTATTTCACTTATTTTTAATTTTTCCTATTGAATTTTATTCTGACTTGCGATCTCCCACTGGTTTGTTTTCAAACCAATACATGAGGTATGCTAGCTTGTGCCAACATTGTGCTGTTAACCTGTGATTCCTAACACCTGCCATAAAATACAGGGTAATTCAGTCATTCAGTCTGAAGAGTTTCATTTATCCATGCCATGCACAGGGCTTTGTACCTTCATTGTAGGCAGTGATATTTTCTCCTCCATCCACACAAGCCAGACCTTTAATAAGGTGGGAGGTTCTCCTGTACACTGATGTAGTCACAGAAGGCAGGCACAGTCAGCTCTGCCACTAAGGAAGGGGTTAGATTGTAATATCTTGACCATACTTCAAATTCTTAATTAAACAGCAAATTGTTGTGAATGGTGAGGATTATTCAGTGTGGGAAATATTTTCCATGCCTGTGCAATGATAACAGAGCCATTGAAATACTACTTTTCCATATTTTCAGGCTGTCCTAACACTTACAAGCAGGGTATTTTAAAAGCAATGTTTTGCCTGTGGGTTTAGATGGCTGGTGCTCTGCATTTCCCTGCCTTGCGAGCCAATAAAACAGAGGGGTATGGAAAACTCCTACTCTGGATTTACATTTTTTGAGGTTTTAAAAAAAGGTGTTCTCTTTTTTTTTTTT
>VZRO01000581.1:344530-371894 GCA_013397915.1 Daphoenositta chrysoptera | reverse complement strand
TTGGGGTTATTGCCACAGCTATTGTTGGTTGTTTGCCTTGTTTTACATATATATACATATATATTAGTAAAGAGCTGTTATTCCTATTCCTCATATCTTTGCCTGAAAGCCCTTAATTTCGAAATTATAATAATTCGGAGGGAAGGGGATTGCATTCTCCATTCTAGGGGAGGCTCTTGCCTTCCTTAACAGACACCTGTCTTCTCAAACCAAGACACCCCCATGTTTTTAAATATGCCTTTTGTAAAAAGACTTCTCTAAACTCCTTAACACTTCTCAAAGCCTCTTCAGAACTAAAAAAAAAGTAAGCTTTGGAAAGTGTTTTTTCCTCCCCAATACAACTAACATTTTAACCCACTTTAATCTTCCCAACAGTTTACTGAATTTTAGGAAATATCAATCTCCTTTTAGAAGACAGGACAACAGGTTTTATTTGACCTGAATGAGGAAATGCAGAACAGCTCAGGAAGCTTCCCTGGGTGCTTATTAAACTTCCTAATTACTGTTTAGCCCATATGAACCTCCCAGCTAGAGTACAAATATTTTGAGGGTTGAGCTGATAGGGGGAGATTAACTGGAACAAGTGTGTTATTAAATGTGGTTCAGACCTTGCATATTTAAAAATGCAAATAATGTCATAGAAATTATCCCCAATTCAGTTCTACAAGAAAAACTCTCTAGGAGCTCTCTTACTTCACTGTTGAATGCTGTGAAGAGGTGGGGATGGAGGTTGGACATTTGTGGAGAAGAGGAAGAGGAGTGATGCCTTAGATTTTGACTCTTATATTTTTCCAATTCTGTANGGGGTGGCAAGCTGGGGGAAATTGCAAAGTTTTAATTGGTAAATTTATCCTGATATGCAAATGGAACAAACCTATAAAGGTGTGGGAAAGTTGTGACTCATGGTCCCTCTTGGGGTTCATCTTTGGGTCCAGCCTGGAACCCTTTGCTTCCCAGGGTGTACCTTTGAAGGCCTTTCAAATAAATACCCACCCTTATTCCCTTACTGCTGTCTAGTCTCTGTTTCTAGGTGGCCTCTCAAGGCATCAGGAGGGGTGGAAGTTTGCAGGATCCAGCTGGCAAGTGGGGCTCTACCAGCTCTCACTGCATGATGCTGATCCTAAGGAAAAGCTCAGAGGGAAGCTCTTGCCACTGACCAGAATGAAGTATGTATGAATCCAGTAAGAAGAAGGGTAGGAAGACAGTGACACAGCATATGGCCCTTCTTTGTCCACAGCATGGCCCTGACCTTCCAAGGCAGTGGCTGTGTCACAATGTGGAGGAGCCAATGGTGCCTCTGCCACGGGCAAAGGCTGCACTTGCACTGATGTGGCTGGGGGTGCCCAAGGAGAGACTCTGGAAGGAGAGACAGCAGGTGCTGAGGACCCAACCACGGGCTGTGTCTGTTTTCCAGGCTTTACTCTGGACTAGCTCTGGTCTGTGCCTGCAGCCTGAGTTCCCCTGGATGACAGGAGCAGACCACCAGTTTAGTATGATCCCAGAGCAGTTCAGCTTTTGTGCTTTGAGGATGCTCTGCCACGTGAATCAAAGTGCAGAAGTTGAGGACGATTGGAGGGTTTCTTCAAAACTGGAAGCCAGAGGGGTGGTTGCTCCATGAACACCTGGCATTGCTGCTTTGTCTCCTCTGAGGTTTTTTAGCTGAGCTTCCCACTCTTGAAGCTGTCTCTGTGTGCTACATTTTCTCTAAATAACCAGTGGAAAGAAGATGTTTGTATCTGTTTAATCCACATGAGAAGGAAGAAGAAAATCTCTCCTGGTCACAGTTTACATTTTACAGAATCTTGTGTCTTAGTTTTTAATGTTCTTCTCCTAGCCCTGGTTGTTCCTTGTTTCCTCTTTCTCCCGAGCACGCATTCTCACCAGACATTATCGCAATGCACTTTCTAGAGGAGTCCCAAACATGAAGCTAATCCAGCAGGTCAGAGGCTGGTTTCAGGCAATCACTGATGTTACTAGCCCTAACATGAAAAAATCGTGGTAAATTCATGTGATCACTTTTGCTCTTTAAGTATTTGGTATATGAGTAGGTGTGAGAGAGATGCAGAGAACATTACAATGAGTCAGTAGGAATTTTTTTTGGTACAGGTTAGTCATGGAATCACAGAATGCTTTGGTGTGGAAGGGACCTTAAATATCATCTCATTCCACAATCCCTGCCATGGGCAGGGACAACTTCCACTAGATTAGGTTGTCCAAAGCCCCATCCAGTCTGGCCTTGAACACTTCCAATTAGGAGTGAAGAAGATGATACTTGTTCAAAAAAACACCAGACTTTTTTTTTACTGTTGCTCTATAAATTTCACATTATTGTAGGTCTCTGCAAACTTCACTCCCCAGTCTTCTCACTGACATGTTTTGAATGCCTTTTTCACTCTATGTGCTTCATTCTATTTATGTTGTTCTCCCCCTTATATCTGTTTTTTGAGGATGTCATCTCCTCCAGAGGCTGCCTTGCCAGCTGACCATCAAGCTTGTGTCAAGTGGAAGTTTACCACTGCAGTTACTGCACTTACCAGTGCGGTGTAAATATTTACTATATTTACCAAAGCAGCTTTACTATTAGAAAAAATTCTCTGCAGGTGGTGTTCTGGGACCCAGGAAACTAAAAATTAACTGACCAGTGTGTTACCTGCAACCACCTCCTCTTGCTCCCATCCTTCAGCTCTTGGCTAAGGGTGGGAGCAACTTGCAACTCTGAGGGAGATTTGCCCAGAGAGCTGAATCACAGAGACTATACCCTTTGCTGTCTTGCAACATCTCAAAAAATTGCTCTCCTGAGCTTTATTTCTAATATAGTATTTATGATCTGTAAGAAGTAATTAAAATACTGACACTGCTCAGGTGCACTTAGTTTGTAAGGAAATGCAATGTTAAATATTTATGTAGCTATTTAAAAACCAAATTCATATTCACGTAGCGCCATCTGTCACCAAGCCTCTGCAGCTGCACAGGACAAGGGCATTTTATTTTTATTGAACTAACATAATGCTTGGCAGCACTTAAAAATAACTTTTTTAGGGGAAAGAAAAAAAGAAAAGAAAAAGGTTTCATAGCTCTTTTACAGAGTCTTTTGTAATACTGCATCCAGGTGTGTAAACAGTGAGTTTGGTGAAGTTTATCTGTGCATGTACATGGAAACCAGACTCAAATTGGGCTCTGAGGGCTCAGCAAAGACATGAGAGTTATTTTGGCTTGCTCAGGGTGTGGGAACTCTCCACTTTGTCTTACCAGTTTCAGGCTGAGATGGATGAAGATGGGCAACACATACTAGGTAGTCTTCAAGACTTCAGTATAGTGCAATTGTCCCCAGTATCCACAGAACAAAAAAACCTCTTGGCATGAGTGCAAAAAATGCTTTCCTGCTCCTTGTACCTTTTTGAGCTAGATGTTTGCCAGCCTCAGGTTTGTTCTTATTTTTCCAAGTTTTTATCCAGTTGACTGTTGGGCACATCTCTCATAGCTGGGGAGGTGGCCTCATGTAGGAGCACAGCCTGCTTCACAGCACAGCACTTGCCTGCAGGTATGTGCCTCCTGACTTTCAGGTGGCTCAGATCAACTCCCAATGACTTCCCAATGAGATTTTCCAACTAACTACATGGGAGGCTTGTTCTCTGCTAGGTGTTCATGATTGCATGCTTAGTAAATGATTGGCATGGAGAAGTCATGGGTGAAGTATTAATTCTCCACTGTTAGTAATTTGGTGAATACAACTAGCAGTTCCAAATATTATATGCCCTGATTCTACTGCTGAAATGTTTTCATCAAATCTGCTGCAACATAAAAATCTAGTTGTGTTTTTTTCTGAAACACTTCAGGTAATTTTGCCTGTGTAAGCATTATCTGCAGAAGTCATGTGAAGTTTCAGTTGTATTGGCTTGAGCTCAAAACTGGACCACAACTGGCAATTTTTATCTTGTTCTGTTTCCCTCACACTTGAAGACTTAAAGAAAATAGATTAACCTAAGTGTGTTGGTTTTGCACGGCCAGGTTTTTGGTAGTGGGGGGGCCACGGAGGTGGCTTCTGGGAGAAGCTGCCAGAAACTTCCACCCTGTCCAGCAGAGCCAATCTGCTGGCTCTGAAGATGGACATGCTGCTGGCCAAGGCTGGGCCAATTAGAGAGGCTGGTAACGCCTCTGTGACAACATATTTGTTAAAAACGAAGTCCAGTCACCTGCTAAATTTAAAGGTTTTTAATAAAGAAGAACAATAAGGGACAAAAGATAGAGTAAAAGGATTACAGCATCCAGGTGATGCTGGGTACCCTTGGCACAGAACCAAGAGCACAACTGCTTTAGTGAGACACTCTCTTTATATACATTTCTATTGCATCAGCCTGTTACATAGTCATAGGCAAATATGTATATTCATACTTTTTCCTGAAAAACATATGGCCTTTAAGGTATGTGAGGAATTCTTCTGTATGTTGATTCTTGGAAGATTTGTAGATGGAGATGTCCGGTAACAGGAGTCTGTTACATCGTGTTTATCTAAGATTGTCCCTTTTGTGTTAATTTGAGATTGTCCTGGGGCTGGAGTTATCACTTCTGTGTTTCCTGGGGCTGGAGTTATTACTTCTGTGTTTCCTGGGGCTGGAGTTATCACTTCTGTGTTTATCGGAGGTTGTCCTTGGAGTTGGAGTTATTACTTCCTAAGGCTGAAGTCATCACATCTGTGCTTATCTAGTTAAGCTTATAGTTTGTTAGTAGCATTTCAACATATCTTTGGTTAGCTATTTTTCAACTATTTCTAGGGTAAAACAAAAGAAAAAGCATTTAATAATGGTTACATTTCTACAATGTAAGGGTTAATATTATACACATAACATTCATTATTTGCGAAAAGCCAACACAATAATATGTATTTATAACGTATTTAAGAAGAAAATAACGAAGAAGAAGAAAATGGCAAAGTGAGGCATTCCACAAGATGGCTCCCACCACAGGTAACTCCGTGAGGGCAGATAAAGGGAAAACGGCAGCATCCCTCCCCCCTCTTACCTCCCTGGTGGCACCAGCTCCTCCAGTGCACGCAGCTTGGCACACTTCGGCGGCTGGAACTCGGACAAGGGCTGGAAGCCATTGAGGGACTTGGCCTTCCTCTTGGCAGCAGACAGCAAGCAGCAGGCCGGGGTGTCCCGGACTCCACACGCCTTCGCCTCAGTCGGGTGCTGCTGGTGGGCTGGGGTGACTGCACAGAGTGCAGCCACTCCTGGTGCAATGCCGCAGCTACAGACAGCTGCTGCAAAATGCACTCTGGAGCAGTTTTTGATTGAGAAATGCAGGTTCTCAAGTTGCTACTCTTGTAAGTAGAGGCAAGAAACAGCCAAGAGGCAAAGGCTAGAGGGTGACTCTGCCTGAGTGCCTCGACTTCTAAAGAGCCCAGGGCACCCCAGCACCTGCCCCCCAATTCCATTTTCTGGCCGCAGGGTCTTAAATAGACAGTAACAAGTTTGAGCACAGATAGATATGGAATACAATTAACATTTTGGGTTACCCAGGACAATGTACCACTAAATGAAATGAGGAATTTCTTAGCTTTGCTGCTGAGGGATAGTCCTGAGGGATGACTGGTGGCCCTTGCAGTGGCTTGGGCACCCTGGCTTGGATGTTCACTGCAGTCCTGTCCTTTACAGCAGCTTGAAGGATCTCGTCCCAGAGCTGTACAACACGCTGTGATTTTTCTTTTCCCTCTGGAAAAGGGCTTCTGAACATGTGCACACAGATTTATTACGCAGACATCCACAGAATAAGAATAAACTAAATCCCCACATCACCAAACAATGTACTGTTTGGGATTTAATGAAGATTTCTTCCCCCTTCCACACACCAAGTGGATGCGATATAGTTTAAATTATGTATAGGTCTATTACAGAATAATCAGTGCTAAATACATATGCATGCACAGAGCACAATAAATTATGTATCTTGCCTTAATATTTCATGAAGAAGAGCCATGGTATGTATTCATTTCATTTAGACCTGAGTTCAAGAGAGCATTTAAACATATTTCTATTTTTAAATCCATAAATCATCATAACAGGACTGTTCAGGTGCTTTCAGTAAGATGTATACTTAAAAACCATGCTGAATTTGAGCCATGATGATAATCAGATTAATATTTTGAACCAGCGCCCAAGGAAGCCAATGGGAGCCATTTAATCTATTTTATTAGGCTCTTGCAGTAAGATTCATTTTTTAATATATTTGTATGTATATATATATATATTTAATGAGGGAAATGGAAGGTAGACCTTTACTGAGAAATTGGAGTCTGTCTGAGCCTGGTATCACCTTATATAATCATGAATTTCTGTAGCAGTCTGAGAAATCAAGGCAAGCTATCTCAAAATGCTGCTGGCAGCCACTCACTCATTCCTCCAGTGCCTGGGACATGCTACACTGAAGGCTAAACACTCCCCTATGCCTGTGAGTGAGCCAGCATCCTTTGGGTAACAGGAACTCATTTTTACCTAATGAAATTATTTGGATTATTTTTCTGTCCTGAAAGATATGGGGGGGAAAAAGGGTTTATGGACAAAATGTTCAAAAGCACTTCCATAGCACAAGAACTTAGATCTCACTGGCAGACTTGGAGGTCTGACTCAGCTCGGGGGAGGGGGCGTTAGCCTGAACAACCTGGGGAGATAGGACTTCCAGCTGTTTTTCTGCACATATGTCCATGCTGCTGGTGAATTAGCTTGTTTTGGACATTTTTCTTATCTTGAATCTGCAGCTTTCAACTACCTGCTTGGTCTTCTCTAAGACAACTGTTGAGACACATTAATTGAGAGGTCAGAAAGGACCAATAAATCTGATCAAGAAAACAGTTGCATTAAATAGAACATTTAATTTGGTCCTGATGGCAACACTCATGAAACTGTACATTCTAGAATGAATCTGTCATACAAACATGCACACACACATTATTTTCTTGTTTTTGTAGAAAAAATCAGGTCACAAGGCCTGTGGCTCTGCTTTGAGCTTCACATTTCTTCTGGACTTATCCAAATTTCTCCTTGGAGAATGTGGCTACAAGTAATACCATCATCTACAGGAAGACACAAAAGAAGCCCAAGAATAACCTAAAAGCCTAGTGAACTGATTTCCACTAAATCACCTTTTCCTGTCTTGCCCTTTTTTCCTCTCTTTCTCCCTCCAGGACATAGGCAAAGCTGATGGTTTTATCTTTAATATTTGCAAACTACAAGGTGACTGGGCTTTTCTCTTTAGGTTTTTGTCAACAAGTACAAATAATGGTTAATGTTTCCCTATGAAAGCATTCCATGTGAACTGGCTTTTACAAAAGTAAATTAAATAGCCTGTTTTATCACTTTATTGTTATTACCATTATTTATTAATAGCATGCTCTATTGGGCTTTTGTTTATTTTTAAAGCACAGTGTTTGTAGTTGAATCTGTATGTTGGCTCATACATTAATATGGATGCAAATATTGAGCCATTCTGCATAAAAAATATCACCTCTCATGGATCTTTAATACTGCTGTTCTTTGCTTCCACAAAGTATTCTTTCAGTGAACTGAGAAAATCAGTCCAGACCTTACCTATGGTACTACAGTCTAGGAGTTGATTGTTTTTTCTGGTTGCTGTAAGAACAAAGTTATGTTGGGGTGGTTTGTTGTGCATTAGGAAAATAATAATTTTCAAATTGTGGCCATCAAATTTTGAATCTCCGATAGGTCCCAAACATTTTGTCTCAAACTGCCGTCATATTGCTCAGCTGTAACTTCTGAATCCAGAATCAAACTACCTAGACTACACTAAATGCAGTGGGTTTTTTTCAGTTGGAGAGGTCATATTAATGGGATTTAAATGATGATATAGCAATGTTTAATCCGTTTCCACTTCCGTGGTCTTTTTATTTCCTAAGAAAAGCCATATAGTGTTATTTATTGTCTAGTCTGAAAATGGCAGAAAGTGTAAATGAATTATTTTTCACTTATCTGGAAGGGTTTAAAATTTGTGGAGTTCACAGAGTAGCAAACATTTAGTAGTTTCCCATATCAAGATGCAACTTTCTTCAGTTTACTTTCTGTAAATCTTGGTTTAGATTTTAAGGGTTTATTTCATATGTCAGTAACTGTTAAATATCCTGTAGAAGAAAATCTCAGAAGACATCCATTTGTAGATACAGTCTTTTTTATCTGGGGCAAAATACAAAGACCTGCAAGCAAGCCAATATTTAGTTGTATTATCTAATGGCATCAAAATTTAGTTAATGGCTCTCTTTAATAAAATAAATTTGGAGTCTTAGATGATAATTCTAAAATTAGATCACGTCACACCTTATGGCTGTCAGTTCACTTTGTGAGATGAGCCAAGAGTCTTCCACACTCACCGCAGAAATGACCTTTTGTTTCTGCTCAGAGGCTCTGAGTTCAGAAGACTTTTTGAGAAAGGGCTAAACTTGATGCATTGTTTAAATTAAATTTTTTTACAGTCTTCTTCCTAACAAAAGAATTACTGTGGTTGTTTTAGACCAGCAGATAGATAATGTAATGGAAAGTACTGAATGCTTAGGGAAAGAGTATGAGAACAGAGAGAACTTACAGAGGTCCTGCTCATGACACTCCAGGCTCAGAAATGCCAGGGAGTGAATGGTCTGACCCTGTGCCTTCAGCAGGTGCCAGTGCCCAGGAATTTGTCTCTGCTTCCTTTTAGTCCATATAAGTTTTTCACCTTCACAGAGTCCTCTGCTAGTGAGTTCTGCAGATCAGCTGTATCTGTTCCTATAAAGATGCCTCCTACTAGGGAGAAAATAGCCTGAGGCTGGTGTCACTTGTAGATCCTGTGTAAATCCTGAGTGAAAGCAGGGAGAGCTGCCCAGTCATTGGTGATAATGCTAGTTCCTAAATTCGGGCTTAAAACTCGAGCTTTAGCTTTTTTCCTATAATGGAAAGATGTTGTGATTTCCACAGCAAGAACTAACTACGAAATTAATGTCTGAGACGGTGAAAGGAACAAAAATGAACTCTAGAAAGTGGTGAACTACAGTGTCAGATCAGAATCCTCTCTGCTTCTGCATCTGCCCTCAAGTTTCTGTGCAACCCTGAAGTGCCCATCTGAAAAGTAGATAGAGATGTTATTATTGAACAAGAAAGGACACAGCTCTGAGCAGGTGGGCACAGGCTGCCTGACACACTTTGATGTCTTTGGCCTCACAGCAGCTTTGAAGGACAAAATGGTGGCTCAGTGCCCCTTGCTTCCCGCCTGGCATCTTAGTATTGAACTGTTCTGCTGTGCCTCTCCAGCCAGCCATTTCCAAAGGCACTAGTGTGGCATTGCTTCATAAATGTCTGCAGGTGTTTTTTATGAGCAGAGTGAAGATGCTTTAGAAGAGAGGCACGCTTGCCTGTTGGGCAGCAGCAGCTTGAATACCTCAGTGCTGCAGTTATATTTGATGGTGCATGTACTTTGCTTCAGGAAAGCTGCCAAATGGGATTTTATTCATACCTCAGAGATCAATGAAATGAAAAAAAAAAAGGTATTTCCATGCTTTTTTGGGCCACAAAAGTGCCTGCAGGTCTTTACACAGCTTTACCAGGCTGGGATCAAAGCCTGGCTCAGACCAAAAAGTGCCATTGGGAGTGATGTTGTTTGTGCCTAGAGTCAGGGCTTTATCAAGTGGCTCAGACTAGGGTGAAGGTAGCCACCGTCCAGCCAATTTCCCCAGAACCAAATGACAGAATTACAGTCTGATCCTCAGCCCAGGGTCCCTGGAAAGGGCAGCTTTCTCCTAAATATTTATGTTAATAGAGGGTTTTTATTAATTCTTTGTCATGATTCCTCTTTAGCCTCCAAGCCAGGTGTGGCAGTCCTAGGACCAGCCGTGGTTTTATCAGGATTTTGCCCCAATTTGAGTGTTAGAAAAACGTACCCAGATATATTTCTTTAATCTTGCTGATGCTCCTCCACTTTTCTTTATTCAGCAAATGGAAGGCCATCAATTTCCTGCCACACAGATAATTTTTCTAGGTTTGTTTCTCAGTCACAATTAGTGTAGACCTGTTGTCCTAACCTCACTGGCAGATTTTGAGTCCTTTTGACATTGATCAGAAGTGCACTGAAGGCCATAGAGGTTCTCCCAAGCTTCCAAGTATTACTTTCATTCTGAATTGCCACATTTCTGCAGGATAGCTTGCTTTTGCCACATAATTTGGACTGCTGATCTGTTACTTAGCTACAAAACTAATAGTAAGAGCCCAAATGACAGCAGAGTGCGCACTGAAGCATTTCAAATATGACAAGATCCAAAGGATGCTCATCAGTGTACGTGCAGGAAATATTACACATCCCGAATTCTGAGGTTTAGTGACCATGACTGTTAGCTTTTAGCTTACACAGCTCTGGTTGCTACTAGCTTGGCTTTTGCTGGATCTGGCTTGTTTACAAGCTGTGGCCATAGACACATTTTAAAGAAGGTGTATGCTTGGGGAGAAATTGCTAAATGAAGGTCCTTGAAAGAGGGAAATAGGATAGGATAGGAGCTCTTTGGGGGTTTCTGTGAGGGAAAACTGTGATTGTCAGAGTTAAGTCCTAGTTGCTGGAGTCAGGTTATGCAATGCAGTATCAATGTGAATTGCAGAACTAGCCATAGCTGCTATGTATTATTACTCATCTGTGTCCAGAGCAACAATACCTTTCAGCTCTTCCCTGCCAGTTTGTGTAAGGGACTTACTTTGTAACTTCACAAACTGGGACCGCATTTTTGCAGCCTCATGAAAATGAGTGACACCACTTGCCCAGGACACATCTTTGGTTCTTACAGCACCTACATGTGAAAGACACTGTGCTGTGCCTCCAGCAACATTAATTAATAATCTGGAGGTGAGTGCTCAGCTCAACAGCTGAATTTAGTAGCAGTTCATCTGAATGCAAGAGAAGGTTTCTCCGAACCTCCAGCAGCATCTAGTAGGACTCATGCTTCAGCTTTGTGGTGACTTTGGCTGGGGTTTGTATGGAGAGAGTTTGTATGGCGAAAGATTTTCTTGAGGTTTGGCTGCCTTCAGTGTGAGTTAGCAACAGGAAATAGAGATAAGAGCCATCAGCTGGACAGTGCTGGACCATCCCCAGAGGTCCAAAGGTCTCAAAGGAGAGGCTGGAATGGCTTTGTGCTTAAGAACTTCCTTGGAATAACTGGTTGTGTTGGTCTGTAGCTCAAAAGCAAAAAAGTTCCTGCCTACACCTCCAGTGCAGTGCCAGACTAAGGGGACCTGTGGGAAGGGCAAGGATTGCAGTTTTGGTTTTTATCTTGTCTCCAGAGATTGCTCTTCGTGTTTGCATTGCAGATGTGAGCTTGAGGAGACACCATAGCTGACCATGAAGGGGTCAACAGTTTTTCCCGTGTTTTAAGACACAGAAATTACATGGACAAAACCTGATCAGTTAAGGGGAGAGGAGTTCACTATAAAATACTGTGTGCTGGGTTTCTGGTTCATACATGGTGACACAATACTACTGGGAAAATGTGTACCAAGGGTGAATTCACATTGTTATTATTTCTTGTTAGCAGCTTAAGCATATATGTAAGTAGTGAGGAACAAACCCCTCCTGTGAAAGTGCTAGTGCTTTTTGACCCCTAAATTCAAAAGCAAGAAAAGCTCTTGGTGAAATACATGGTGATGTGATCCCTTTAGACAAAACTTGTAATCAAGTGGGACAATGTTGTGTTGTTGCCAAATAAGATACTGCATTAATATATGGAAATTCAGCTCATGGTGACTTGTGCCATACATATGTGCAATTTATGGAGTTGTTCTAATACCAAGAAAAGAGTCAGAGTTTGGAACACTGCCCAGGTTTTTTACTTGGTTTCCTGTGTACTTGCTTGCCTGTCACTTCTAAACCTGTTTTGCCTCTCACTTAGCAGTGGAGTTGTGCCCAGGTAAAGGCATTACTTGAACACCAGCTAAATATTAGTTTCATAATGTGTCTCCATTGCTTGGTCCCAGGGTATCACTCAAAGCAAATTATTCTGCTGTGTTATGTAGTCTGTTGATCACTCCTTTTTGCCTTTTATCCTTGTTGTGCTTTTTCCTGTCTTGCAGAAAGCCAAGGTGCCAGGCCATTAGGAAACTGAATTATTAAAATTTCACATTGATTTTTCTTGACCATATAGCTGACGTTATCATGCAAGGACCTTGCCTTGAGCTATGCAGAAGGGGTTTTGCTAAATACTTGACAGCTCTCCTCACTTCTTTTCTTCATTACCTTCCATCTCTTTTCCTACCCCATCATTTCCAAGAGGATGAGGTTCTGAAAAACATTATGTGGAGTAATTTCATTTCACTGTCAGGCTCCCTTTGCTAACAGCCACACAAATGATGAGATTTTTCTTTCTTTTCACTCTGGAAGTACACAAACAGATCAGCCCATTTGCTAAAAGCTGCGGCACACCGTGGTATCCATGGCAACACACCAGCCTGCGCAAGCATCTGCAGACGCTTCAAAAATCAGAAATACCAAGTGATGACAAGGAGTTGCTTCATACAAAGGATGTTTATAGGTGTCACAACCATCTGAAATAATTCCCTCTCCACCCATCAGCTTCTTGATTATAATGTGCCTTACATTTGTCTTGCAGCTCCTTTGTCAGAATCCAAGATTCAAGGCAGAAGTAATCCTTCTTTCAATATTTATTTGGTTTGAGTTTTTTTCATTTAGATCACTGGCTGAGGCATCTTATGGGAATGAGCACCACAAGCACTACTGTTAACTTTCCTATTTGAACTGAGTTGGAGTACAGGCTTTTCAAATGATAAAATCCACAGACGTAATTAAAAAAGAAATGGTCTATGTCAGTCCAACTAACAGAAGTAGTTGTGTGAGTGCTAGGCTGAGTGGTGAATTGACCCATCATGTTGCATGAATTACTGGTTACCTATAGTGATGAAAGATTTAATAAGATCAATCAACCATTTTTTGGAAATATTTTTATTTAAGTTTGTCCACCTGCTGATATGACAGAGACTATACTGCTATGTTTACAGCCACTGGTTTTCACTGAACCTGTGGGTTGTTCAGATCTGCTTTCAGGAGATAATATTCAGATGCTCAGGCTGCAGCTCTGGCCAGCTGAGCTGGTTGCAGAACATTTATCAGTTCATCAGACCAAGCATTTACCTGCAAAAACATCTGTAATTCAGAATGGGTAACTCATGTAGCCACTGGCAGACACTGTTAGAGTCTCATGCTGGTGATGACCCTGGCTAAGGAGCAGTTTTATAACATAGGAAACCAACAGGCAGTCTTCAGGCATTCAGGACGACCTTCTTCAACTCAGGAAAGTATTGCTGCCCCATTAAGATTTGGTGGGTGTGCTTCTCCATCAGTCTAGGGCCATTCTCAAACCTAGACTGCACAACTGTGTTTGTTGCTCGCACAAAGGTTGAATTCAAGGCTGAGTTTGAAGTTTGGTAATGGGAAAGAGCCCAAGTACATATATGCTTAACCTCCAGCCACAGTTATGGTGGGAAAATAGCCCCTTGTTCCGTCTGTAACGACTTCTCTTAAGAAGTAACATCAGTATTTTATTCATAGAAAGGCGAAAAGAAATGCAAAGCCCAAACCCAAGATTAATTATGTTGCCCCATATTGTGGTGTTAACTTGATTAAGCGAATCTGTTTTCAGCTGATGATTTAAGCTTTAGGCTTGGAAAATGCAGTAACATTTACAAGTTTGAAAGTAACAAGAGGATCATATTAAAAAGCCTTATCAAAATTCCACCTTAATAAAACAAGCTATCAGTGCATCAGAGCACTGATGAGCTTCCATGTGCAAGCATGCAAGCATCTCACAGGTTCTTTCTAAGGTCTTTAATCCCCAGTAGCTACTGTTGGAACAATTCAGACTTTCCCCTATGTCGTGGTTAGATATTGGTTATAATATCAGGTACTCACGAAAATCGTAACAAAGTGTTCATGAGTTGAGATAAGGATTAAGAGAAAATACTCTAGGGGTAAAATAGGCTCAAACTTAAAGGTATAAAGTAAATTTATTATTAACAGAGTCAGAGGAGGATAATGAGGAATAAAATAAGCCTTTAAAACACCTTTTTCCTTCCCAGCCCCTCCCCCCTTCCCATCGGCAGTGCAGGGACACAGGGTGTGAGGGTTTTGGTCAGTTCTTTACTTGAAATCTGTCTTCAGTTCACTTAGGGACAGGAGTCTTTCTTCTGCTGTACTGTGGGGTCCTTCCCACGGGAGATAGTTCACCGTGAACTTCTCCAGTGTGGTTCTAATTTCACAAGCAGCAGTCCTGCCTGACCTGCTGGAACGTGAGTTCCTCCCACGGGCAAAACAGTCTTCCCAAAACCGCATGGCATGGTTCATTTAGTCCACGGGGTGTAGTTTTTTAAGGATAAGCTGCTCTAGTTTGGAAGCAAGGGCCCTCTTTCCCTATCTCTGGAAGCAAGGGCCCTCTCTTTCTGTTCAGGTCTTTCACTGGATTATAGTTTTTTAGCATCTACCTGCTTTAGCATGAGCACTTTCCACATGAGCTGTGAGGGAATCTCTGCATACCCCATGGACCTCATGAATTATAGGGAAATAGTTTGTTTTATGATAGTCCTCACCATGGTTTGCAGATAAATCTCGACTCCGACACTTGGAGCACCTCCTCCCCTTCTTTCTTTCCACTGACCTTGGTGTCGCCATGTTGTTTTTCTCCACACGTTCTCACTTCCTCCTCTTTCTCTGACTAGGAAGAAAACTGCTGCTCATGAGTACCATTGTCAACAAATTCCACCAGTTCAAAGCTTTCTGCAGGGTTTCGCAGGGCTAAGAAGTTGATCTCATCTAGGTTCCGCGCTGGGGAATTGCTCACCATGTTTTTGCCACTGGCCACATGGCCCCTGCCACTACTGTGCTGGTGGTTGTGGCTGCTGTGGCGCTGGCACCATTCAATGCCTCTCTTCATGAGGGGTGCCAAGAAGGAGAAGCCGCTGCTGCCACTCCTGCCCTTCTGCTCACAGCATGGCTGGCTAAATGCTGCCAAACAGGCAACGTTCGCTGCGGGGCAGGCCGTGCTGACATGGTGGCGGCCACACAGTGGCGGTGGCCGCATGGCTGTGCCCAGTGACAGGATAGTCCCAGCCGCGGCGCCTTACCCAGGAAAAATTGTGTGTGGTTTTGATTTCCTTCTTAAATACATCATCACAGAGGCGTTGCCAACTTCTCTGCTTGGGCCAGCTGCATATACATCTTCAGAGCCATCAGAGATTGGCTGTGTCGGACACCGTGGAAGTTTCTAGCAGCTTTTCACAGAAGCCACCTCTGTGGCTTCCCCCCACCCCTAAAAAATCAGGCCGTGTTAAACCAACACACCCTAGAACAGGAAATTAAATCTCAAAAATACCATATTCCTTGTATTCTGACCAGTTTAACTACTCAGTAACTTACACATCATATTTATTTTGAAAAGCAAAATTTTCATGTAGTTTAACTAGAGATTCAATGTGCAAAGAGATTTCACTACATAAAACTTATTGTGTGTTCTGTTCATCTTCTGTTTGGTCCTGTAAGTAGGTAGTGGGTTTTAAATTTTTTTTCATTAGAAGACCTGGTAAGGCTGAATGGTGCATTAGTTTTATTCCCGTAACTCTCAAGATAGATAAAGAAGGCAACACTTGTAAAAGTGAGAAGCTAGAGATGGCAAAACAAATAACCCAACCTGAAACTTCCTCGCAATCATCATTCTTTAACTAGAAAATGTCAAGAGCAACAAAACTTATTTTCCTCGAGAGTTTAGGGTTTTTTGTTCTTGTTCAGATGGAAATTTAATAGATGAACTGTTGTTTTGTGCTCCAGAAAATGGGTTAAAGCAGTGAAAGTTGGTTTAGGTTAAGAACTTTCTACAGCTGAATTGTGCAGGGATCAGTACTCTCTTCACTTCATTTTGAATACATTTACAAAACATCCTGTGAGATGTCACAACAAGTCTGACACCCAGCTTTCTTCTCTTCAGCAGAGGAATCACCCCTATAACCAAATTGTCACAAAGCTTCAAGAGCTGAGAGGAAAAAGTAAATGGGTTAGGTAAATGATAGGGGAAGAAGCTCTGCACATAACCATGAACTCTGTAAGGGACCACTCCAGTCCATTTTTCACATTGGTTCACTGTCTGGGGACTCTTTCCTTTCAATCCCAGCAGTAAGAAATGAAGGTGTCTGCTGCAGTGCATTCTTTACTGCAATTCTTATCTCCTTGCAGCCCAAAGAGCTGGTGGCCCAAGTATTTTGTACCCTCTCTCTGCTTTAAAATTATTCTACTTCTAATGCAGAGACTGGCTTTTGACATCAAAAGCATTTAGCAAATTAGAGTGTAGCTCCCTGAAGCTAATTCTTCCACCATAATTCACATGGGTACTTAGAGTCCCTTGGACAAAAAGACCAAAGATAACTAAATCTACAAAGGCACCATTGCTCTTGTACAAGTCCTTCCACTGGGCCAGATCTCACCTTTGCTTAAAGCTTTCCTGTAGCAACCTGAGACATTTACATTTAAAAACAGGTAGTATCTCCAAATAATCTTTGAATGGTAAATGTAATCAAGTGGGAGACAGGCAGAAAAAGGAAGGCTTTTACACGGAAATGTTACTGTATGAGCTGATGAGATACAGTTGAGTTTCTTGTCAGAATCAGAAAAAAAAATTGAACATCGTTTGTGATGCAAAGCCAGGTATAAGTCCATGCTATTTTCAGTGGAAGCTTTTATTTTGCTTAGACGTTGATAAGCGTTTGAAGGAGCTGTTCAGCCCGCTTTTTCCCCCCAGTTGCCTCTGTTGGGCACTAGAGGGACCCTAGAGTTTTCCAACCCATGAAAACATCCCCGCAATGCCGAGGCGGGAGCCCTGGCTTTCCCAGTCACCTTAACCTAGGTGTTTCCAAGGAGAAAGGTGGGAAAAAACTGCTCAACGTGCCCATAGACTGCAAATATGCCACTGAGACTAATGTGCAAGGGGACCGTAGCCATACTTCTTGGTTTTATTAACTTCACTGGTGCTCGCAGCTCTTCCCATCATCAATAAATAAAAGCTGACTTTGTCTTGACTGCTCTGTTTGCTCAGCTAATGTTGTGACATTGGCGCCAAGGCTTGAGTCATTGTGTTTTTGAGAAATTAAATGTTTCCTTCCCCAGTCTGAAGTGATGCCAAATACCTAAGTTGCCACTACTGCATCCCAATAAACTCGTAGGGGAGCAGTGGGGAATTGTTACTTAATTATATAGTAAGAGACAAAGTATTGACATAAATTCCTTTTAAAACAGCATTTCCCAGACATGGTTTCAAATGAATCTCTTCTAAAGACAGCGTCATTCCTTTCTCTTTTAGGAGGCAGGCAAAAAATCCCCTGTATTTGACTTATCAGACTTCCATACAGACATCCATAATTCAGTATCTCAAAGCTTTACTTATAAAGCTCATGGTTTACGGGGTGATGCAAAAAAAATTTTTTTCCCTTGTACAAAAAATCTTTTCCCACTATCGCTTAGTGGAATGATGCTTTCTGATCTCTGCATAAATATTTCTAATAAAAAATGTGCATGCATTTTAATATCTCTAACATGAATTAAAATTTTTTTTTCTGTCTTAAAGCATCTAGTGTCAACACTGCTGCAGAATATTTAATGTGAAATATAATGTAATTTGACTAGATAATTATCTTGGGGAAAATGGTGACTGCCATTTTTTCCTGTGCTTATTTTTCATCATCTTTGATGATTGTTTAAAGGAGAGATGCAATTGAATGACTAACTTCCAAGACTCACCTTCTCTCTCTCTCTCTCTGCAGGCTGCTGCTGAAAAGAGACAGGCTGCTGCTGACAAGAGACAGGCTGCTGCTGTACTGCATCTGAGCTAGAGGCATTGATTCTCTGTCACACACGGAATATTCTGAGCATCTCTGGTTAGTTACACCACTCCTCTGATATCTAGGAATGTTTATGGACAGTGCACAGTGTATTGTACATGTGTCTTTCCATTAAGGCATCTTTTTATCTCTTCCATGATACCCGTTGCAGCATTTGTTTCCAATGAAAGTATAAGCTGTCTTTTCCCACCTCCCCCCCACCTTTTTTTTACATTGTAAGCTTTAAGTTAATCTAATTTCCATTTGGATGAAATTTAACTTTTTCTCCTTGATCAAGTCAACTGCTAATTTCCTCGCAGGCGTGCTTCTGATTAGGCTTTATGTTAAGCCTACATTTGCATTATCTAGGTGGTGAGAGGAAGGGCAAAGTTCCTGTGCTTGTGGGGAGAACTCCATCAAGGTCTTTGCATGGATGCCTAGGCCTCCAAGGAGAGGCATAGAAAGAAATCAGCAGGAGAAAGGCACTGCTGGTCTTCAGGGTACTGCGGACACTGGTGCACATTCCTTATGCCCTGTCTTTCCTCTTGGCAGCCTGGGAGAAAACTGACTGCAGCAAATCCATTTCCTCTGAAAGCATCTCCTCTGAAAGGATGTACATCGCTGATGGTGAGTAAAGAGCAGGGAACATGACACCTTTGTCATTTTGGCAAAATCCTGCTCCCTCTGCATGGCACTGATTTACAGGTGAAATGTGAGAAAACAGCAGTGGTGGGAAGTTCTTTCAAACAGCTTGAGGAGGGCTCAGGAAAGGTACCAGAAGAAATGTTTGTAGTCTTCACTCTTTTTAAACGAAAATGTCCTAATTTACAAATACATAAAAATACTTAACAAAGTAATTTGGCCTTCCCAAGTCACTTCATTAACACTGACATACCCTTAACATGGAATATAGGTAGTAGTTGCTGAGGGATGGCCATTTCTTTAATGAAAAACAGAAACAAGGGCGGGACCCAGGCTTTCCTGAACTGCATTTTGACCACTCAGTCTAAGACACATATGGCCCAAATTACAGATACGAAATCTTCTCGATAACCTGCTAAAGCCCATGAAGATAACAAGTGCTCAGTACTCCTGAAAATCATGCTTGAAATCAAGCTGGGTACCTAAAATTAGTGACATTTTGGAAAAAATATATCTAACTTGCTCAGAGTGATGCAGCAAAATGCAACCAAACTGAAATTAACGTCTATATGTTTTCCAGTGCAGTATGGATAATAGTGTGCAATCTAGGTCCCCAAATATAAAGAAAAATAAAGACATTTATCTTTCCTGAATCAAAATATAGGACCCTCAAAACATTATTAGAGGCTAATACGTACATGACATACTCAGAATTTTTGGTTAAGATTCTGACAGACTGACTTTTGCACATGAATTCTTAACAAACTAAAATTTGCTTAGGAAATAGAAGAGGTAAGAAAGCAGCATTTTACTCTTTCACCTCCAGCACAGGTTGGTTGAAATGACGTGGTTCTGGCTACAACAGGTGAGATGAGCTGATCCTGTAGCCCTGCCACACCAGTGATATTGCGGGAGGAATGACTTTGGAGTATAGCAACTGTAATGGACATCCTGAGGGGGACAGTTCAGTTCGAGAGTGTGGTGAGAAAGTAATAGGATATCTTTTATTGCCAGATTCCAGGAAATGTCTGGAAAGCCCGGCCCTACGAAAGCAGTGTGGAAGTGAGCAGCAGCGCGGTGTCTGAGGGTGTTGTAAACGCGTTTTTTCACCGATCGCACTATTCTTTGCTCTCTTTCTCCAGAGGAAAAGGAGGAGTGAGACTGAGCTGGACTTGCAGCGTTGGAAGACCCAAACGAAATCAGGTGAGGGGCTTTCGGGAAGGTGTTCTACCAGGAGCAGGGCAGGGCTGGACAGGGCTGGACCCGGCTGAGCGGGTGGCTGGGCGGGGNCTGGAGCCGGGTACGGCACGTCCTCTGTGTCCCCGCCGGTGCTGACAGCCGCCGTGGCGCTCAGGTAAGGACCGTCCCGAGCCCCGGAGGAGAAGGAGGAGGGCGGACGGGGGGGCCGGGGCACGGGGCCGGCGCCGCTCCGGAGTGCAGGGAAGTGGGGGCAGCCGCGCGCGCTTCCCGCCTTGCGGCCGCCGCGAGCCCTTTCTGAGGGCTCGTGCGGCCGGGTCCCGCGGCTGCTCCCTCCCTCCTTCGGTCTGCGATCCCTTCTTTGCTCCCTTCAGTCCCGGACCCAGGCTGGAGTTCTCCGCGGGTCGCCCCCGCCCGACCTCCCGGAGGTAAAAGTGGCGTGGGGCGGCCCCCGGTAACGCCCGTTTTACCTTCATGGGGGCGGCTGTCTCCGAGGGCTCCAAGCATCTCCGGGCTGTAAACCCCTTCGGAGGATGTGAACCTCTGTCCTCTCCTGCCCCCACCCTTAAGCTTCTCTAAGGGGATCTGCGCGGCTGAACAAAGAACGTTGTATGAGGCGAGGGGGTGCGAGGGCTGTAAGCGCTGTTAATTTGCATCAGGGAGGGGAATAAAAAACCACACACACAAAAAAAAGATTCCCTGTGTTGCATAGATCAGGGTGGAAACAGCCGTGCACGGGAGCCCAGCGGCGAACAAAGCCTTTTTATGTAAGAGAAAATGATGTAAAATGTGCCTGGCTCAGATGGCTGCAGGTAGGAGCCGTAGGCGTGTGCCGCGCTGCGCTGCCGTGGTGCTGCACCGACCCACCGAATAAACCGTGCTTGCCGTGATCTGCCCTGGGCTCGTTCGAGACACTCCGACCTGCCCTTTGGTTAAGATGTGTTTTATGGAACACCTTCGGGAAAGAAGGGAGTGTACCGCATACCGGGAGAGTTGCTCTCCCTATGGAAGATGCCGACATGGTTAATTATCCTGGTCTAAGCAGGAACTTTCAGTTTTCCTCTGAGTAAAAATATTCTCTTGTGGTTTTGGTGGATTTTCATGTAGGGTTCTTCCTGAGACAGTTGTAGGTTTTCACGTGTAAGTGAGCATTGAGTCATGCAGTAGAATGGGATGTATGCACACATATGTTGTCTTACTTACTCTAGGCTTCTAGCATACGTTTTTGTAATCTGTCATGCCTCTGTGGTCATGTCAATAAATCATACTCCATCCTTTCTCAAAAAATCACTTGCTGTCCAGCATTTGTGATGCTTGTTCAGAAAACCCGTCCCTTTTGTTTTCAGAAGGGTTCTTCCAAGTGAGATTGAATCATGTATCTTTTTGGTTCTGTTTCTTCCCATTTGCTCCACAAACCTTTGTTTTCTCTTCATGAAAGAACCTGCTTCTTTTCACCTGTGCTGGTTTAGACTAGCAGGGATGTCTAGACTATAGATTCCATAGGGGATGGACCCAAGAAGAGGCTCAGCTGCAGAATGTATTTAATTTCTATAGCTTCTTTCACTTTCCTCCTGACTGGATGGTGTAATCACAGTATCTCAGCCCATGCCAGGGAAGAGAATTTGCTGAGAGGGCATGACATAGTGAAGCTGCTCCTGCCTTACGTCATAGATCATGAAGAATTGATTTCACGAACTGTGAAAGAATGGGCACTTTCCATGAGTGTGCTACAAACCCTCTTCAGTTAGCACAGTTAAGTTTGTGGATGGTTTTTCATTTCTGCATCTGATGTTCTGAAAGTGTGATACGTGTAATGGAGCCCAAACTCACCCTTGTAGCACCTAGGGCTGGGAACCACTAAATTCCTCACTGCATATTTAATTTGCAAGACCCTCAGCAGTGGGCAAGACCCCAGCCTTAATGTAGTACCAGTTTTCTGGAGCTCAGGCATTTACAGGTGAGCTAAAGTAACACACCGAAAATAAGCCCAATGGCTTTGTGAGGGCATTCTGCATGGAAATGAAACACGAAGTCAGAGCCCTGGCACAGGGCTCTGGAAAGAGGTGTGATCTCAGCAGTAGAGCATGGTGCCATAAATTTTATCTCTTCTCATCTTTTCTTATCTCATCAAGGGACAGGATTTGGTTAATGGAACTTTTCAATTTGTTGCACCCATATTGCACATTGCCTGTGGGTGTTTAAGAGAAGCCAAAGAGCTGTCATCCTGAGAATTAAAAGTTGCTGTTCTTCTGTGTAGAGTTTCAGCACACTGGAGGGCAGATCATTGTGCTTATAATGCAGTTTGTTACATAAAGCAGCATTTGCAGCCTTGATTTAGAGGTCTGATGTGATTGTTACAGTATGTTGTGTCATACCCACTTGGCTGTGTGGGTCGTTGGATAATAAAGAAATAGTTGGAATTTAATGACCCCTGAGGTGCTGTGCCTAAGCAGGAGCAACCTGATCCCTATAGTCCCTAAATGAATTGCTGCAGTCTGTGGGTTAAGAATTCCCTTGTTACTAGATGTTTTTTCCAGAAGCATACCTTTCCTTTCAGTCTGTGTCATACTCCTTTCTGTGCAGGTTACCGTTTGCTGAACCAAATACCTGGATTCACAGAGGAAACATTTGCTATGTGTGCTGACACCAGAGTGGGCTCTGGTCCCTCCATCTCTTGCACTGTGCTCACTTAACAACTGTCTGTGGAAGGTGCTAGAATTATCTAACCACAGAAACAAGGGTGAGGCCCATTGCAGATTCTGCTGGGCTGTTTCAGCTTCAGCCCCCGATGTGGCACATCATGCACATGTCTTGGAGACAGGTTTGTTTTCTTAATGGGATTGGAAGAGGAAGAAGTCAGAAAGAATTTAGGTTGTGAGGACTATGACGGTGGCTTTCTGAAAGTCACCTCTTGATTACTAATGTCTCTGCAAAGGCACAAGGTACTGACAGAGCTTCTAACACATCTGCAGCATATGTAAGATCTGAAATCTGATCTGTCGTGGTGGGACAAACAATAATCAGCTTAAGAGAGGAAAATAAAAGCTCTGCTGGTGCCTAAAGCCTGAGTTCCTTGCAGATCTTTTGCCTATAGCGCAGGTAGTGGCTGTGCTGAGAACTGATCTGGTAAAAAAAGGAAAAAAACCCCACCCCTTGGCATTATTTGGGTTCCGGAAGAGGCATTTCTGGCTGCAGGATGCTTGAAGCTGAACTGAAGCCTTAACTAGGAAGGGAATGGGCGGTGTTGCACTTAACATGCACACAAATAATGACCAGAAAT
Organism: Daphoenositta chrysoptera; assembly: GCA_013397915.1. Lineage (NCBI taxonomy): Eukaryota > Metazoa > Chordata > Aves > Passeriformes > Daphoenositta > Daphoenositta chrysoptera. The sequence goes on along the minus strand of VZRO01000581.1, from coordinate 348,890 downwards.
TTGGAAAGGTGTAATAGGGGTCCTAAGACTAGGTGACTTCCCACCGTCCTTTCTAAACTGAATTATCTGATGATCTAGATATTTTGTGTTTTGTACTATCTTAAAGTCTGTATGTGCACTTGATGAAGAAATAAAAGTATGCATGTGCTGATATATAGAATTGTTCCTTAAGACTCAAGGGTGCTTGTTTTGGTCCATCTGTATTTATTCAGTTCAAACACATGCTTAATTGCACTTGAAAGTCAGCTGTAAGCATGCTTAAGAGTTAAGCATATTTTTACAGAAAACGGAATTTTTTTCTGAAAAGAGAAAGAGGATGAATTCACGGTATGTGAGCTCAGTGTTGTAAGCCCCTTGATGATATTTAGAGATACCAACTACCTCCAGAGAAAGCATGGAAATGTGCAGTGTTCTCTGATATCACTACATGGCTTATCTCTTCCAAGACACACATACACACACTAAGGCAGAGTATGGGTGGGCTGGAGCTTTTTCTTCTGTCCTTCTGCTTCATGTACAGGTGTGCTTATTAGCAACAGTTCTGTACTGCATCTCAGTTAATAAGAAAAAACAGGATAAGACTGATTTCCATAGGGTGGAGCTGATGTAGAGGATTGGTGCTAGAAAATAGAGTTGGTTTAAGCTGCCTGCGTCAGTAAAGGAAAAAGCTTTTATTTCACGGGAAGGTTTAAACACAGGTTATGCCCTCTATGAGGGCGTTTTAGAAGGACGTTCAGTGTGACATTTGTAATTGCTTTCTAGTATTGGAGGAAACAACTGATATATCCATGGGGTTAATTTGGATTGTTGTGGCCACATGGGTTACTGTACTAGCTGTTAAGAGGATTTGGGATCTTGATTGACCCATTTTACTTTAACACTAGTTGTTTGCTCTTGTATTAAGGAGAAAAGATGAGCTAATCCTTACGGTTTTACACTCACTGCTGTTTTTCCCTACAGCAGTCTCACAGATGAAACTGATCTTTGTTCTTTTGTCTTGACTGGGGAGGTGGCAGAAAGGGATAACAGACGTCAGCTTCAGAGTGTTAGTGTTTGTACTCAGTATCCTGTTTCTTTGTTAGGTTGACAGTTTGAAAGGAATTATGGTGAAAAGGTGTGGCTTGGACAATCTCAATAATACAAAAATGTATCAATTCTCTTTGTTTTCTGCAGTCTGTGAGACAGGTTAGTGCTGATTGATAGGCTTGACCAATGCTATGGTATGCTGTTTCTCTTTTAGCATTTTTAAAGTACATGTTTTTCTAACTTTCTGTGATGTACTGAGACTATTTATTACACCACAGAAACTGTTCATTTATTTTAGCACATGATGCTTCCAGATAAAATACATATGTGTTTCATAATAGTATAAGGGAGACAATGACCTTATTACAACCATCAGTGCTAAGTGGAGAAAATCAGAATACTCTGATGAGTTCACTGAATCTGCACCTGACTTGCACCATCTGGAAAGAGACAATGCCATTAGCAGCTCTGTTTTCTGATTATTAAAAATCTGGGGTACTTTTCACCATGACGGAAATAATCAGTTTATACCTGAGAATTCTTACGTTATGGACTTGTAGGTAGAATTAAGATCCTCTAGCAAATTTTTCTCCTTCATTTAGAATTGGCACTCATGGGTACGAGGACCTGAGGAATATTTCTTGTCTTGTGTCAAGCCCCCAGCAAGAAGTAGGAAGATTTCTTTCTTTTAGTACTTCTTGTAGCTGTAAAGGCAGTTAGATTGCAGTAGCTTCCAGTGAGTTGAGTCTATGAAAAGTTACTTTTCCCTCTGTGAAACTTGTCATTTTATTCCCTGAGAGAGTTTTAAACTAAATTTCAATAGCTGCTTGCAAAATTAGCTGTATTTAACTATATGCAACCTCTGGATATACAATACAAAACCCCCCAAACCAACCAAACCCAGCAGTCCAATCATATCAACTGACTTGGCAGTATTTAATTATAGGACCTATTGATTCAATTAACCCTATGTTTTCACTTTATTTTCTGGAGAGCATGATAGGGGCTGGTTTAGATACTGGTTTAGAATTAGGATCTGTCAGTTCTATTTTTAAGAACATAGATTAACTCTTAGAACAGCTGCTTGGCTATACAAAACTTGCCACTTTTCCTGAGGTTCTGATCTTGGATGAACAAAGTTAGAAAATGTCTCAAAATGAAAACATTTTATGAAGGTTCTGAATACAATTTGGGATGCGCTTTTGAAAACTCCTGCCTTGGTCTAAATTTGATCCAGAGATGAACAGTAGAAATTATTGTAGACATTCAGAAGTGGCCTATGTGCTTCACTGCTGGGCCAGAATCCTGTATCTGCTGGCTGTGAGCAAAGATGGATTGGCCTCCTTCCATATTTATCTCAACCACGGTGTTGTCCAGGCTGTGCCCAGAGTAGCCTCAGATGAGATTGAGGTACAGCTAAGTTTCTCTCTTTTTGTTCTCCTCACTTGGTGTAGAAGGTATCTGAATAGCTTGTGCAGCAGGTGCAATTGTAAGATGCCAGACATTAAGTGCAAGGACATTTTTATCTCTGGGAAGGCTCAGAGGCTGAGAGGGGCTGTGAGGAAAGCATTTTTTCTGTGTCTGCTGTGAAATGGGCTGAAAGTGTGAGTTCAAAACCCTTTGACTTTAAGGAAGGTTCAAATGTGGATTTGAATTCTGGTTAGCTGGAAGTCTGGTCAGCTTGTTTTAGCTAACCAGATCTTCTCATGCCGAGTTACTGTTTTCCACAGCAGCCCCTCTGTGAACCAGGTCTAAGCAGAAAGATCTGATCCCCTCATGGGCACTTTTGCCAGACCCAAGGCTGTGCCAGTGCCTACTGCTAACACTTGCTAATGTTAACATGCTTTTACTGTCCTCTGGCTGATTGTTGGACAAAGAGACCCAGTCTTTTAATGCCCCTGCCTGATTCTTACACCTGCTTCCGTGTGATGTGGTAAGGTGTGCCTGGGCATCCCTTCCTCTTCTGACCATGTGGTATCGCTCAGACAGCAAAGCTTCTCCTTTTGTTTGAAGTACTGTGACTGTGGCTTGATGAGCAGCAGCTGTATGTTCATGTGCAGGGTGACTCCTGCTGATAAATCCCTGGCTGCTGGTGCCTGATGTTCTTTCAGGTGTGTTGGGCTGCTCCTCTTGCAGGCTGTGTTACAGGGTGTGCTGGGCAGGCAGGCTGCCCTGCCTGTTTGCAGCAAGACTCTGGTCATGCGTGTAGGCATTTGTCTGCTTCCCTTGAGTATGCTGAAACTAATACTAGCTCTTATTTCCCTCAGCAATTAGAAGATTGTTCAAGGAGGCTGAAAAAAAAACAACCCCAAGGGCTCAAAAGAGACATGCAGGGGTGGAGCTGGATGATTTGCAAAGGAGAATGAGAACAGATCTTTCTCAAGGAGTGGTCTGGATGGATTGGTAATTCATAGCCCATCCTTCCTGTCAACCTGTAGCTTGGGGTGGGAGGGCATCAGAGATGAAGGCAGATGTGATGGCCCTAAAGTGTTTGGATGCCCTGTCCTCCTTCAGTGCTCTCCTGCACGTGTATTACAAAATACTAGTGCAAGGAGGTAGCCACAAGAATAGGAGGGAGATTTCTGAAGTAAGAGTGTCAGCTCTAGATTTGTATTAGCGTTGTTGATTTGCACTGATTCAGTCAGGGCAGTGTTTGGGCCAAAGGTTGCTCTTCACAGGCTGTCAGCATGCTCAGAACACACCTGGAGTCAGTGTCTGTGTTGCCAGGAGCGCAGAGCAGACCTAGGTATTCAGGGCTGTGGCTAAGTGTGTCTAGAAGGATGTGCCCATCCTCTGTCTTTTGCAACATGGTTGATTAGATGTCCTATAAAGAAAATCTCTCCCAGGAAAATGATGAAGAAACATAAATCAGGCAGAAGGAAACTGTGCATTTCTTTTGTTTTAGGGAGCAAAAATATACTTATTTCTTGAAGTAGTAAAAGGAAAGTTGGCAAATGGGTGAGGGAGTTGTCTCGGTTTGAAAGACAGGTGTCTGCCAAAGAAGGCTGGGACCTCCGTTGGAATAGAAAATGTGACCCCCTTCCCTCCAGATTATTGTAACTTTGAAATTAGGGGCTTTTAGGCAAAGATATGGGGAAGGGAATAACAGTTCTTTACTAGTGTGTGTGTGTGTATAACAAGGCAAACAAACACCAGCGCCGACGGCAGCAGCTCCACACAAAGCCGGGCACCGGGGCCGGCCTCTCTCGGCTGTCAGGCTCCTTCCCCTCGGTGCAGTTCCGCTCGCGGCCGGCAGGGGCGCCGGGGGCTCCCGGCCGGGCAGGGCGGGCGCGGTGGCTCCCCGCCGGCAGGGGGCGCTGTGCCGCGAGCGCGG
>VZRO01000581.1:271444-344238 GCA_013397915.1 Daphoenositta chrysoptera | reverse complement strand
TAGGAGCAGATGCTCACCCATGATGAGGAAGAAGCAGTGCCGGGCTGACTCCGCAGTGGCAGTGAATTCCTCCTGTGGTAGCAGCAACTCAGCCATTCCCCTCTGATCCAAGAGCGAGTGAACGAGGAGCCGAGCCCAGCGTCTGGCACCCCAGCCAAAATCTCGAGGTATCTCTGCCCTTCCCAAGAGAAAAACACCCCAGCTAAGAGAGTAGCCATCTGCACCCTTTCCCCCCACCTTGGCCACTTCTTTTATCTTCTAAGTATTGGTTGTTACCATCTCTTAGGCAACAAATGAGACAAAATTTCCTGAGAGGAAGAAAAAGGGAAAAAATCCTAACCTCCAACAAGAGTAATTAAAAAAAAAAAAAAAGAAAAGCAAACAAACCCCTATGTGTGTGTGGGGAATGCTTAATAACCTGATTCATTCCGAAGAGCAAAGGATAGAGTGTGGTAAATAAGAGCTTTCATTCCATGTTGTTCTACAAGTTAAGCTTTTCAGGCTGTAGAAAGCTGATTGTGCTACTCAATAAAACTTAGAAGAATATCGAGTCTAAGCATTTCTTATTACCCAGTGCTGTCTGTTACAGCATGTAATAAATTTATGTCTAAACTTTTAATAAAAGGCATTTTGTATTATTGCAAATTAATATATATAATTTCATACTCCACAGTTTACCAAAATTAGCAGAAGTGATTTATAGATAATACTTACAGTTTTTTAGTTTAGATAACTTTTAATGGTGTACTACTAGTGTTGCTTAAAACATTAGCAGTGTTTTGAATGCAGTATTAAAAATTCTTCTAAATGTACTTTTCAATACAAATAGTTGAAAACATCTTTTGTGGAATGCATTTGGAAAAAAAAGTCAAACTGCATGCACTTAGAATGACCTCTAATACTCTTCTCTGAGCAAAAAAAGCTGAATTCATGTAGGCTTTTTTTTTTTCCTACACTTGTTGTGGTCCACTCTACACTTGCAACATCACTCTTAGCAATAAATGGAATTAATAATTCGTTGCAAAGCTTTAATTGATAATTACAGGCACTTGGAAGTTAGAAACGAAATTCTCATTTTACCATATTTATGATATTGATACTTCAGATGCTGGAATGTGTATTTATTTAGATAGTAATGCTGGTATCAGGATGCCAGCACAGGCCTGCATCATTACCTATAATTACCAATAGGCACATTCAATTACCACAGGCACAGTCAATCAGGCCTTTCACACCAGCCACCCTGCAGACCATGAGTCTATTTAGAGACTGGCCTTTGGGTGGGTTCTGACTTGTGAAAGTGCTGCTAGTGTTATGTGATGTGCAGTGAGCAGCTATAATTGTGGGAACTTCTGTCCTTTGATTCATCTGGACCAAGTCGTCTTTGAACCCTGCATTGCTCAGACTTTGTGACACTTATAGTAAGTAAGTAGTATCTGCTGAAACAATGCTTAATTCAATGCTTTGAAATCTTTTTATGAACTTGATTCTACTTTCTGTTTTTTAGCACAAATGGATTTGTACACTGCTGTTTATGAGAGAGTAGTCCTTGACTGTAATTAATTAATTTTTTAAAAGATGCTGACAATGACGATATTTAATTGGTGGAAGGCACGTACCTCTCTGAGCCAGCAGATAAAAATGCTACTGGCTGTTTTAAGGCAGATACTCCTTTTTTTTGGGTGGGGTTGTGAAGTTTCCGCTTCATGCCAGTGATGGGGACAGAGCAACTTGGTCAATGTGCAAGCTGTACTTAAAGTAACTTGTTTACACTTGGAATTAAGTATTTTAAGACTGAATTCTTGTACCACCTATTACAGGCAGGAGGAGGGAATAAATACTTGGAAAAAATATTGGGCAAAACGAATGTATTCCATACTTCAGGACATGAAGCCATGTTTACTACTGGGGTCAGAAAGAAGTACTTCCTTGCAGACATTGTATTGCAGATTTGGCATTGTGGGGCATTACTCTGAAATACCTCGGTGGTCGGCACCAGGTGATTTGGCCTTACTGCTCTTCCAAACTCACTTGAATTTAAGTACTGAAGTTTTAGTTACTTGGAAGATGGGAGTTATTTTTGTTTCTAGTTTGTTTTATATACTGATAGAAGCTGTAAATTTTTTTTTTCTGAGCAGGACAGAATTTTCTTCTGCATTTTAAGTTATTACAAGATCAGTCTCAATGACACTGCTTATTCCAGTGTGCAGCGGAATAAGTGATTTGTCTGTATCCTGGCATGGGAGAGAGAATGAATATTTTACCTGTACTGTGTGTTTGTTTTCTCTAGCAATGTTTTGGTGTCTTTTTCTTGCTTGCCTAAGGGAGAGGGAAGGTAAGTGAAAAATGAGCTTTCCTCCAGTGAGAAAGTGATCTGTGGGCACATAAAAAGGCAGGAAAAAAGAGGTCAGAGACATATGCTATATTTTTGCTTGAAAAACTAGCTGTGGAGACTTGTTTCAGCTGTTAGAGGTAGGTTTCAGAGCTGACAGGTCAGTAGGAATAGAATTTGCCTGTTCCAGCAGCTGTTGAACAACAGAGAAAATAGAAGTGGCTATCTCCTTATATTCACCTCTTTTCCCCATCCAAGCACGACATAATTTTCTTCAGGATTCTGTTCTTCTCATGCCTTTGCAGTTGGAAAATCTGGTGTATTTATTTGCCCTACTGCTTTACCTGCAGGCAAAGCTTGATCTAGATTGAAGCGTAATCCTCCTAGATTAATAAATAAGCCCTGCCCCATGTCTGTGTCACTAAGCAGCTGAGTAGCTCTTTGAAGAATGTTTTGAAGCTTGTGAAAATAATTTCCAGCAGAAATTTGCATTTTAAAAGATAGTAAAATATACAGATAGTAAAATGAACAAGCAAATGTGCCTCAAGAAAAAAAGGTAGTACTATATCTCTAGTTACTTGTTAATATTTCCCTTTCCATGATGGATTTACTTCATAGCTGAACTTGAAAATCCTTCACAACTGGCACTGATGCTGGGCAATTTCCTTTTCCAACGTAGGTCTGGCTGCATTTATCTCTTTCACTTTGTTACCTTTCACTGTAATCACTCATTTTTTATTGAAACATAGCTCTGGGCAGAGCTCCACATAACTACGAAACATCCTGTATAGATGAAACCATGGAAAAAGAACATGTGATATTCTTCTGCTGGATTTTGTTTTGAAATGAGATGTTGCTTGTTTTCTTAGGAGCTTGGGACTGTGGGCAAGACAACTGTGAGATGAGCAGTGCATATGAGCTTGGTGGGTCTCTGGGATAGTGGTGAGAGCCTCTGGCATGTCTGTCACAGGTGCGCTGTTGGTTTTAGTTTTAGCTTGTCCTCTTTGCTTAGGTCTTGATCTACAGTAGAACCAGAGAAGCTCTTCTTGGCTTGGAAATGATTTGTGTTGCAATTTTCTAGGCAAATTTTAGCGTTGTCTTTGCAAGGTGATCCTCTCTGTATCCACCAGTAAGTTGATAAGGGCCTGTCATATCCCCATTGGCAGTGAAGGCCTAGGGTGCCTATAGACTGTGCCAAGGACTGCTGGGGCAGTGGCTCTTTGGGGTACTTGGGTGCACAAGACCAGCAAAGCAGATTCCTGGCTGCTGGGCAGAGTAGGCATTTTTGCCCTGTGTGTCTCTGAGCAGCAGCTGTTTCCATTTCATAACCTGCTAATTCCCAAGCACAGCAGGAGCATCCTGAGTCTGTAGAGTTCCCCAGCACAGACCCCTTTTCCATACACTGGAAGGAGTCACAAGGGCTTTTGTGTTTGCTGTGAAAATAAGTTTTCCCTGTCATGTTTCAGAAATACTGACACAATTTTCCTATGCGTGTCCACTGACCCTGGTACTCACACATAACTAGTCTGAAACATTCATGAGAACTGACTACTGCAAGTACCCAAGTAAATGTTTTCTGGCTTTAGCCTGAAATGCAAACTAAATCTTAGCGCGATAGTGGGGAACCAGGAGAAGCCTTCCTATTCAGTAGTCTGGGATGTGGTGTCTTGGCAGCCAGGGCTTATCCCAGCTTCTTCTGTGGGGGTCTTGTGCCTGTTTGCTCCCATGATGCCTGGTCCTTGCCTGACCCTGTGGGAAGCTGGCTCAGTAAGCTGAGCTGGGGCAATGCTAGTGCTGTACAAAAATTACTTACTTTCTACCAGTCCCTCTCTCTAAATTGTTCTAGAGCACTGGTGAAGGGGAGGGGCAGGAACGTGTATCTGGGAGCTGGAAAGCTTTTACGTGTCTTAAAGACAGAGATTTTAAGGAAGTTAAATGCTCTGTTTTGAAAATAAAGTTCACAGGATCTAACCACACTGATAGGTTGCGTTGCTCTCTGAAAGAAATCAAATTACACTGGTTGTCAATCTTGCTTAGTAAATTTTAAATCACCTGCTTTCTATATAAATGGTACTATTATTAAAACTGCTCTTACCTTGGAATTTAATTTTTTTTTAATTGTGAAGGACACAAAGCATAGGGTCACAGTGAAAATGTTGCACTTCCTATTAACAGTCAGAAATAGTCTTGGCAAAGGCTTTTGGTGATAGTCACAGGGAGATATGTATGGTAATAAACAGCCCTTCTGGGCTTTCTGCTGTCGGCTCTGAACTTTGCTGTGCTGCAGCTGACTTGCTTGCAATAAAGCCCTTGTCTGTGTCTTTAAAGAAGGTCTTTCCTGAGGCAGAATTGCCTTCCTTGGAATTAGGGGAGGAGGAGTGATGTGTGTTGTGAAGAAAAGCTAAGCCAGGAAACACCTGGCAACCAGATGGCCCCTAGCATGCCTCATTGTACCCACACCTTCATTAAGCATTACTTTGGCTGTCTCTGGGTAATAGATTTAGAGGTTTGGGGTCACAAAGAATTAGAAAATTGTAGCCAGTTGCAATTAAACATGAGTTATTTTTAGAGGACAAAGAACTGAGCTGAAAGCTGAATTAGAGCTACTTGAAATGTTACGGCTCAAGTACTGGGGTGGTATTTTCTAGGTGACCAACAAAGTAGCCTATGCACTCCAGTCAGAGGCACAAAGCCACCCAGGGTGGTGGGAGGTGGGCTAGAGATGGCAGAGCTGTGAGCAATGTCAGTAATGTGGAACTGACATTATTTTACTTCCTGAGGGCAGCTGACGTTATGTACTTCCGTCTGAATATTTATGTGTTCATGTGTATAAGGGTTACTTAGACTATTAGTAGAATAGAACTGTGTGGTTTGCACTGTGATTTGTATAAGCCTGGCTCAGTAGCTTACACTTATGTTTTACCTACATTTAATTTTGTTTTGTGTTTCCCCATCAAAGTGCCTGCAGTCCAAAAAGGGCAGGCTCGAGGTTTTTAAGTTTTCAGGTGAATTGTAAGAATATTATAGGGAAATAGAGATCTGGGTAGAACAGTACGGAACAACATTTTTTGTGTTGTTGACCAATTGGCAGCAGCTGGTGGCATGTGGGGGGTCAGGAATTCAAGCTGATCCTGTGTGGTTGCACAGAAGTGAGCAAGAGGAAACTGCTCTCCCTCATACATCCTCAATACTCGTCTGCTTTCTCCAGCAGGTAAAAGAGGCATGGCAGTACGAGGTGTGTGGGTATGTTTTGGCTGTCTCCCAGCTGCATTGGGAGATGCCTTTTCTTCAGGGAGCTGCTCTGTGAATCAGTGGCTCAGATATCCTGGCTCCTGCTGAATCCAGGACTGATACTGCCTTGTAGTGCTCACCTGCTCATTGCCCTGCCTTGAAAGGTCTTTAGTTACCTTGGGAGAACAACACATGCCAAAGAAACTTTGCTAGTCCAGGGACCCTGTAAATGCAGAATGCCTTCCTTACAAACACTTTAGAGCGTCTTCAGGAAGCTTGAATAGGTTGTTCATTACTTTCATTCTCATGACGTTGATGCAATAATAAGAGCATTGCTAGCTTTTATCCTGTATATTCTTTTGAGCAGCTTCTTTGCAGAGTGTATCTCTTGTCAGTTTCATATTAAAATGTTGGTAAGCACAACTTGGAAACAGTTACAATTGAAACACCAATTTAGTTACTTGTTAGCATTTATATCAAAGTTTATTGTGAATTTAATGCTGTGAGTTCTGACGAATCCACCTAAAAACCCTTGTTTTATGTATTGCTTCAGTTTTTAAGTCTGCATCCTATGGGGTTGGTTCTACAGCTGAGAGATCCTTGTTAAAGACAATCTAACTTCCATTATGCAATTGAAGTGTTTGTATTTTATTAAAAACAAGCCAATGGTACTCTGCCACGTGACATGGGACAGCCATATAAATATAGAAAAACCATCTTGAAAGGGTGGATCAAGTTGTTCACTAAGTCTTTTCATTTCCTAGTCTCTCTGAATCTGAAAGGCTATATGGCATTTATTTTACCCTCAGGAGAGGAAAAATTATTTTTCACAGTTCTTGAAAGCTACTGCCCCAGGTTAGGCAGTCCTTACACTAATAGTTTGCTACCCAGAGAGGCAAAAAGATTCTTTCTCTGTGTTGATGGTGTCTTCAACCAGCAAAAACCCCACAGCAGCAGCTTGGAAAGAAAAGCAGGGGGTGTGTGCCTGAAGAATTTCCTGTGCTGCTCTTGGTTTTCCCTTGAGAAGAACCCAGCTGTCTTGAAGTTGAAATTAAAATGTAAATCCTAAAACAGGCATAATTAGGGTATTTCCTTTAGACAATGTCGGGTGCAGGCAGCTTTAGTTTTGGGAGTGTGCAGGTTTTTTCAGTGTTTGAGCAGCGAATGAGGAAGGAGATGATTAGCAATTAGCATATTGTGTTGGTGCTCTCCAAAGTTGGGATAAAAAACAGAACCTGAGTTCTTTTTCCCTGGCAGTCCTGCTGCTAATGGTGTGTAAATCTGATGAAGACTTGTACTTCCAAATGTACAGAATTACTGCTCCAGTAATGCTTTGGTATTAAAATGAGCAGAAGGTTCTGGTATGGATCTTTCTGTATTTTGTGTGGCATTTTGCAGAGTTGGAATGGAAAAGTCCTGGGATATCTTGCCTTGGCAGGGGCTGCCATGGGCCTGCCAAAGTGCTAAAGACCTCTGGGAGTTCAGTTGCAAGGTGGCTTGCCTTAGCTAGGAATCTTTACTTTGTCTCTGCTGGGCTTGGGTTAGTCCTTGAAAGAAGCATATTTTGCAGAAACTTTGAAAGTGGTAATACAGCCACAATAACCTCATCTTTGTCAGGGAGCTGGAGTTAGTTCTAACACTATGTGGAATTTGCTGGAGGCCTGAGCCTGTATGAAGCAGTAGGTAGAGTTTTGGTTGGAATGGGCCTGGGGAAGCAGGCTGGGACTCGTTCCCAGCTGGAAGTTGAGTGACTGTGGTGTTTGTTATTCTTTGGTATTGGGGTTTTGGCACCTGTTTTCACACTAAATCAGCTATTGAGAATGTTGTAAAGGTCTGTTAATGTCTCTGTAAAGGTGCTTAGGGCTCTCTGTAAATGTCTGACAACTTTAGGCTTATTTTTCTTTTTCCTTTCTTAACTTTTTTCCCCAGAAGATTTGTGGTGTAGTATAGGGGATGTTAATGACAAAATAGTTTCAAGACTTCAAACTTATAACCAATCAATAGTAGTAATTATTGTTTACTGTATTACTTCTGTAGGAAATGTCATGAAGCACTTACTGAGATGTGTCATATGGACATTCATGGTCTAAAGAGATCTTAAATGGTCTTGAGTTTTATGGCTAAGGCCAGCATACTTATTCAATTGAGAAAAAGGCCTCTTTCAGCCTAGCTTTTCAAGTGTTATGAAGTGGTGTTGTGTGCGATTTAATCATGGTCCTGTACATTGATGTTTATTTTGATGGGTCAGAGACAAAACTAATACCATGGCAGTGCTTTAAAATAGTGCTTCTTCACATTGTCTAGCTTAATGTATTAACTAGGGAGGCAGAAAGCAAAGCAGATGTTTGTTTTCCTTTTTCCATACTGAAAAAGCTATTGTTCAGTTTTGGTTTTGCCATGGAGATTTTTTATGGTGAAATCATGCTGTTAGTCAGATGGAAAAGTGCATCTTTAGAAAATGTCATTTGATATACTGGAAAATGCTTGGCTGGGCTAATGCTGTCACTTATTCTAAGCAAGTAGATACTTCCTGCAGTTTCCTGGAGTCATATAATGGTCTACTTTAAGTCCTGTATTTGTGAATCTTGAGCTATGACTCAGTGATTTAATTTTTTTTTTCCCATTTGGGGAAGAGACTAAAATAAAGATGATTTTCTACAAGTGCCCAATCCTGAATCTGACAAGTGCCCAATCGTGAATCTGACAATTTTGTAGAGAATTACTGCACTTCTGTGGAAGTTTTAAACCAACTCAGTCCTTTACTGGAGAATTATTCCTGCTTCATAATGCCATTTGTTTCTTAGAAAAATTCTTCAGGAAGATTTTTTTGTCCCCAAAGTGCTAAGGATATTATAATTTTCTTGCAGAACTGATTTGCATTGCTGTGAAGTTACCCAAGGATATTCCGTATTGATCAGCATTGATCCTGTTACTGATTTTCAGTAAACTTTCCATTGTACATCCTTACTCATAAAACTGTTTATGCGTGTGCATGTCTATGTGTGCACATATATGACTCCACTGAGCTGAATGGAACTTAATATACAAATACTACTGGAGTCTAACACTTGGACTGTATTAAACAGAAACAGTGTCAAGAGTAGTTACTGCCAATACATGAGAGCTGTCACCTGGACAGTTTTCAAGTGAAATATGTTTTACCTGCAGTCAATGCTATATCATTCAGTTTTGCATTGATGCACATGAATGACTAAACCCTTCTGCATACTACATTCACATGCCTGGACAATAGCTCCTGCACATACAGAAAAACTATAAATAGGAAACTTTTGCTATGACAGCAATGACTTACACAATAAGAATAATGTAGTGCTTTACGGAGGAAATAAATTGTAAAGAACATCTGTTGATAGTCTGTGAAATATGGTGTGTAATAAAGTATATGTAATCTCTCTCAGTTCAGTGGAAAACTAAAATGTAAAGAATGATAGATTAACCTGTACATGTCTTCTGAAATATGAACATGCATGTTATAACAATCTTTATGATCAACTGACAAGAAAAGAACTATTAAATAAGCTTATTAGATTCCTGTTTTGCCCTACGTGCCATGCTGAGATGATTTCTACAGTATATATTGATAAGTATGCCCCTTAGTCCTTTTCTCTCAGTTGCTTGGTTGCATGAATCATAACTGTGAGAACCTTAGATGGAATAAATAGGTTTTGTTTCTTGTTCTGTGAAGAGGAAGGTTCTGTGTTCTACTCCTGTTGCAGGAGAGGCTGATGTCAGGTCTGGTTGTGAGGCTCAGGTTCCTGATTGCCAGCTTTACTCTCCTTAAGGAAGGGAGCTGTCATGCACGATTTTACCAAGGACCCTAGATAGCAGATTGGGTCAGCGATTTCACTGTGAATTCAATAGGAGAGTAGGAATAAAGAATAGAAAATGATGATGTGTAATCTAGAACCTGTTTGATTCATTGAAAAGAAGCATGTATTATTAATTATCATCTTCCATTGAAAGAGTTTCCGAAGGCAGATTAAATATTGTGGGGAGTTGTCTCCTACTGAGACATTCTCTACCTAGAATCCTCAGAAGAATTAAAGGCTGCTTTATATTCAGTTGGTAAAGTTAGTACAGCACCCACTTTATAACAAACCTATTGCTTTCATTTATTCTCTACAAAGCTTGTGGGAAGGACAGTAGTAACTTGGATGAGATTGTTAGTGATTTTTCTGTAATTTTCTAGACTGTCCTACAAGTGAGCAGCATAGAGACCTTGCTTAAAGTCATGGCTTAATTACTGATGTATTGGGATTTATGCATGGATTCCTTGCAGAGCAAGTACAACAAATAACAAAATCAATGGCCTGCCAGCTTTAGATCTTTTTTTTAAAGGGAGAAAGTGCAGATCCTTCAATGTCACTTGTACATAATCGCATGTAACTTGTATGGTGACTTTTGGGAAGGATGAGGGAGACTTCCTACCTCTTTGGACCATGAACATAAGCTGGCAAATTAATCTAAAAACATAGGTATGTGAATTTGCATGCATGTGAGCATTCACGTGGGTTTTGTTCTGTACTCATTGAAGGAGCAGAAAGAGAGAGATTAGTTTGTGCTGGGTCTGAAACTGCAGTGTTTCAAAGGTAACAGATGTTTCTGTTGACTCTTTCTTTATATGATATTCCACAGACTTGACAGGGCAAGAGTTAAGCCTATACTGTAATCTCTGGAAATCTTATTATGAGAGTTATTTTCCAGTAAAAAAGTAAAAAACTAGCATGCTTTACAAATCTTGATGTGTCAATAGAAGTTCACCTGCTTTAACACCACAAATCAGTATTTACTCTTTAGGTATAAGTGAAATCTGTGCCTTTATTACAAGTTGTTGGACATTAGGTAATTTTTAGTTACTGTATCAAAGTTTCATTTTGGCATTTTCCAGTCAAAGACAAAATCTGGTTTTGGGCGATTTTTCCAGTTGTGATTGAGGCCCTCCTCCTTTAGCAAAAATCAGGTATCTTGTGGCATCAATGCATGCATGTGAGGTCCCAGCCTGGTTATTAGGGATAACAAAGAGTCTGTGCTTGTAGACTGTTGCAGGGTTAGCACCTAAAGTGTGGTTATTCCCCTTCCTGCTTTTCAGACAGTGCATACCCTGCTGTGGCACTGTCCTCAGAGCTGTCAGGCTTTTGGGACAAAACTCATCCTTTGCTCAGAACAGCCTGTGTTAGGAGAGAATCTGTGGGTACAAATTTCAAAACTGTAGGTATATTATTAAAAAGGCAGGTTTCAGTCTGCTCTGAAACTGGCTCCTAAATATGCAGGGAGAACTATGTTGATGCCAAGGGATCTCGAGAGAAAAGGCAGGTTTGAACTGAGCATTTTGTCTGTGTTCTGTGGTCCTGGACTCCTGTGTTATGTCTGAGGTAGGTGGTCTCTTTGTCACTGGTTGGACTGGCAGTTGCCAGTGAGTGCTTATAGAAGTGGCAGCCACCTCCTCTGCCCCACCCCTGAGCGAGTGTGGGCAGGCAGGGGAGTGCTGCCTTTTAGGAGAAACAGCACTTCGTGGTCCCTCTGTCCTCCAAAGATGTCTGGGTGATTTTGTTACTTCCTTCATGGTTTTGATCTCAAGAGTATTATTTTGGTGCAGGTTCTTAAAGCCCTAATGCTCTTCCCAGATGCACTGGTGATAACACCATGCACTGTCCAGGTGCCTATACAGACTTCCTGATTCATAAATGTTCATTAGCTCGTGTCATGAACATTAATCCCATAAGTCAGCTCCAATCAGCAGCTGAATCTGGGCCAGATTTAGGGGGGGAACCAAGTCTCTCTTTGAGTGCAGGGCACACAGAGAAGAAAAGGGCAGGTTTTAAATCAGTGTGTAATTTAATTATTTTGGTTTTCCTGAGGCCTTGAGGCAATGCAATGCAGGTTTTTCAAAGATGACATCACAAAATACTGGGATATGCTGCCAAGTCCATGTGGGTGGAGAAAAAAAAGAGATGTTACTGATCTTTATAAACACTTGTGCTTCTGTTCCCAAGAAAGAAAGAAGAAACAAGAACAGGCTTTCACAATGGTTCTCTGAGAATGTAAATGCCACATGAGTATTTTGGTTAACAGCAGAAATGGCATTTCCTGTACTGTCTTTATTGCTCAATTGCCTTGTCCTAGTTACATAAGTTGTATTTTATCAACTGGAGCATATGCATAGAAAACCAGTTGGAGAACTCTACGAGTCATTCATCACTTTCTCACAATTTCCAGCTGAATTACTCATACTCACAGTTGCTGTGAAAAGTGCTCAGGTATTCTGCATCAAAGCATTGAAACTGCATCCTTTCACCTGTAAACTAAATATTTTTTACCTTATATTTGATGATATATAGGTGGAAAACGTGAAAATTAGCACAAACATCCATCATTTTCCACAGAGACAGATCTCAAAAGTTCTTTCATCCTTGATAAAACCTTATTTCTTGTAGTGGTTGGAGAGAAATTAATTTTCACACTTATATTTACACCTTATGTGGTGAGGGATGCTGGTCACCAGCCTACATGAAAAGCATTTGCCTTACAACGGTATGTTGATCAGCCCAACATAATGTTTTATAATGTAACCAAATCTAAAGAAGATACTTTTTATCAAGAGATTCTATTTGTAGGAAAGTAATTGTGACAGATGTTTAAATAATGTTCAGATAATTTTGAGTTCTTTGAAAGAGGACAGTGACTTTTAAAATATTTGGCAGTGCACAGTGTGGCCTGGAAGTGGAGACTCTCTAGTGGCTGTTCCCTTTGACTCGTAGAAGAGGCTTAGAACTGCCAGGACTCATAGCACTGTTTGGGTGCTCTCGATTCTGGTCCTCTTGCTAGACTGATACAAGATGGCCTTCGAAAGATGCTGTGTAGTTTTTCATAATCTTACTATCAACTACAGTCTATATTAAGAGTGCTTTGCTGTTCAGAGTTCTGAGATGCTGCAGAGCTGGGGCAGCATTGCTTGAAATAATAATGACCAACTCAGTTCCAGGCAATCGAAGGAGATACCGGAAGAAAAAAACCAAAAAAATCTAGCCCCAAATGGAGCAGAGGACATGGTGTTTAGAATAGCAGAAATATGGGAATCCGTGAGGCTCACCTTATATTGTCTTTGTTTGTGAGAGCAGGGATTTAAATTGTGTAGTGACTTTAGTGAATTGGAATGTGAATGGAGGAACATACTTGGTTTTGCCTCTTTTTGCAAACCTGACCTGAACCTGCTTGCTGGTGTTAGCTGTACAGCTGTTGATCCCAGCAGCAAAACCAGTCTGTTGTACTAATCGTTGGAACAGGTATTGGGACTGCTAGGTCTTGTTTGCTTAAATTGGCCCAGTAGTTCTTTTCAGTTAGTGGCGCTAGGGTGAATAATATACTCAAGATTTGTCCTGGTATCTTCATTGTAAGCCATAGGTCTTACAATGTAAGTTATTAAATTACTGTAGATGAAACACCAGAGAGATTGGTCCTTGAGTCCCTTGGGGATTGTGGAATTGCAAATTAAGTCCTCAAAATTTACTTAACCAAAGCATGTATTTATTTTTTCAGAAAGCATTCTCTTGTGAGAAAAGTTCACAGAGTGACTGATGGGAACGGAGGTACAGCTGGGACTCTCAGCTTCCTTCCAAGAGTAGCAAACTTCTTTTGTGCATTTCTTTGCCAGCTTTCTATGAGGTACTGATATGTAAGGACTTTACATTGAACCTCAGTCAGGGGCAGATGGGCCCAAAACTTCTCAGCACTCACTGTGGAGGAAAACTACTGTGCTGACATGGTGCCTCACAGATAATGTGGCTTGCTCCCAGTTTCCAACATGCCCTTCTTTGTTCTTCTCACTATAATGAATGCTGCAGGAGATTTTGTTGTTAATGTTACATGTCTTTCAAAACAAAAATTTCTACACTTTTGTGATATATCATAAGGTGATACGTCTCCAAATTCATTGGATCTGTGGTGTCAACTACAGTTTGTGTAGTTTAGACTATAGGACAGCTTTAGAGCATGGCATCTTTCCTGCTAGTCTGAAAAATCTAGATCCTCAAAGAAAATGAGTACAAATGTTTGGCTCTTCCGTGAAGTGATCTGTTGTGTTCCACATGCTTGCAGGTGTGAATGTAGGGGCCAAAACCTATAAGGCTGATATTTCTAAAAGGATCTGAGTGAAAAGTAGTGGGAATTGGGATGCACACAAATCCTGAATTTCATTGTATACAGGCCCATTAAATCATGTGCAGCTCATGGGGGCTGGCTCCTGCCCATGTAATGTGTTCCCTCATATGTAATCGAAGTTAAATGTTTCCCTTCTGAGCAGCTCAGTGTCTGGGTGGGTGACTGCACGGAACTGTGGGAGGTAGGCATTCAGGCTGCCCAGATGCCACCTGGCTGAGGAACCTGTTGTCCTCGTCCCAGTTGTCCCAGAGGACTTTGACCCTGATGTTGATGTCCTAATTCCCTCCATGCAGTGTAAATAAGACCAAAGAAGATAAAAGCTCTTAGGTCTTGAGTACGGTGACCATGTTTCTCCTCAAAAAGTGTGTCATTATTTCAGCTCATGAGATGGAATGAGGAAAAAGGCTTTAGTGGTCATAGTTAAGTTTTTATTTTGAGAGAAAGAGAACATGTGAACTTGTTGCTCAGTTTACATTTCCTAATGCTCATTAAATTTATCTTCAGTGTATTTGCATTATGTTCAGGTTATCTAATGAGCTTGCAATTACTCCTTCTCTTTTTTTGCCCCCAGTTCTCATCTCTGCTATCCCCATGAAAATAAGCATTCTATAGCAGTAGGTTTTGCTGCTCTAAATGAAGGGAGTGCTTTTTAATAAAAATTGATTTAGTGTCTGAAACCAGAAAAGTCATGGTTAGTCTCCTGGATCAAGTGGCTGTAGTAGTGAAGACCAGCTGACACAGGAGCTTTGTTCTGTTCTTGGAGACAAGTATTTTTCTGACAAAGAAGGATATGCAACTTTAGGAAATCAGGAATTACAACTACTTTAACATCTGGTGTCAAACCAAAAAACCTGAGTGTGCTCAAATAGCAGAATTATATTTTTCTGTAGTTAAGACTGTGTTTCCATCATAAGGGCTTTTAGTATATTTAGGGATTACAGGATAATAATAACTTGGCAATTAAAAAAAAAGAAAAAATTGCCAATTGAAAGTTGGCTTCAGATATATTCCCCTGAGCAGATTTCTTTAACCATATCATAACAAAAATAAATTGTTTTATTTAGATTATATCAGATAAAGAAATTCCTAGCAGTCTGTCATCTAGGTTGGATCTCCGTGGTGAGAACTGCCACTTCAAAAGGAGAAATTCAGTTTTGCTGCTGCCACTTGAAATTTTACTTTTTAAAATGCCTGGTTTGTTTTGTTGTTGGATTTTTTTTTTTTTATAAAGCATGCATAGCTTTCCTGTAGTTGCAAACAACCTGTGTGTCTCCAGATTCTAGCTCTGCTGGAAGTGCTGGGAAGTGAGATTCCTGGGTCGTGTTGGTAAGTCCTGGCATGCACCTGTCATGCGTCTCTCTAGAGACACAGGTATGTTTAAGGTTGTGTCCCTGCATGCCATGGCTGTTAGTGAGGGCTAGCTTCTTCATCATGCAGCATGCTGTGACAGTGCCACATGGATGCATGCTTATGGATACAGATCCTGATCCTGCAGTGCGCTCTGGAAAGAGCCATTCTGGTTCCACTGGAGTGCTTTGAAAAGAAGTGGGTTGCTCTGGGAAGCCATGACTCCATTGTGGCTCTGCACGTGAGTGGGCCCTCCATTCCCCCTTCTTCCTTTATCTTCAGGAGAACCAATGCCTTGCATTAAAACCCAAGTGATTTCCAGGAAGTCATTCCAGTCTGCTTTGCAATAATTCTCTCTTTGAGTGAATTTGTTTGGCAAATTAGCAGTAGTGTCTGGCATACTGCATGCAGAGTTTCCTGAAGGGAAAACAAATATGAATTTAATATGAAGAGTTAATTTACATCTTTCTGTTTTGAAAATGAATTTTTGCACTGTTCTGGAAGCTGGATGAATAGTCCTGGAAGCACAGAGGAACAGGAAGAGTAAACATGCAGCTCGAGTGCAGTATTTGAGATACTGCCCTGTGCAGAGGCGGACCTGGAGACTCCAGCCTAGCGCTTTGGGGTAGAGTGGCTGAAACAATCCTCTCTAAATAACAGATCTTAGTGTTTTGCTGTTTTTGTAATAAGTCAGTTGTGAATCCTTGTTTGCATTATTCCTCAGGCCTCAAAGATGGAGAAATAGCATTTAATGAATTAATGCACTAGTATTTTTTCCTCAATAACTGAGTCAATTCCTGGAGGGCAAGCATCTGTTTCAGTTTGAGGTGTGTGACCATTCCGACCTTGGCACCTTTGCTGATGCTGCCACTGAAGAGGCCAGCGGCGTGGATAATGGATCTTGTGACCCGGCTTTCTGTCTGTCAGCAGCTGGATTGCACCATCATGGAATTTCGTGCAGGCCATTTGCATGAGGGCTCGGTGAAGCAGCACAGGGAGTGAGGCCTGGGGAAAGCTAGTGCAGATAGGCAGTGCTGTGGTACCTGCCAAAATAATATTTTTTTGTTTGTCCTCTTCTTGGAGCACTTGTGCTTGTGGCTGAGGTTACTGCTTCAGCCACTGATGCCCATTCCTGGCTGAGACAACTGTGTTGCAGGCTCTCTCTCCCAGTTTGGTGAACTGAGTAACTGCTAACTTAGCTTGGTTCAACAAATTCCTGTGAGTAGCTGGATTGACAGCTTGTGGGGAGGAAGCCCCCCAGTAGGAGGTAGTATGCTTATGGTGACTGGGGAGTAGTAACTGGAGAGCTACCAATGCATTTTCTTTTGTGGGCAGTATGGGAAGGCCAGATTTGTGTTTATTTTTAAAAAATCTTTCTTGCAGTTTAAAACCAGCTCTCTGTTTAGAGCAAGCGTTTGCATTTGAGCCTTTGGAACTGCTTGTGATCAGAGGCACTAGCAGCACCTGCAAGAGGACACCTTAGCTAATGCTTGGTCCCTTTCCAGTTTTGTGACATCTTGGGAAGGGAGATCAAAAGACTTGGGAAGACTGGTGGGGATGAGTGAGTGAATTGAAAACAAAATAGTTTGGTCCAACCTGTAATTGCAGGAAGTTGTGTTCCTTTGTTTTGTAGACAAGAGTACTTTCAGGGCTTTGCCTTTGCTAGCTAGGATTACATGGGCCATGTGACAATCTGCTGCCACAGACCAGTGGTACTTTGTAACTGGATGGGTCATTTAATTTCTTTCTGGCAGGTTAGGAATTTTTCCTGTAGTTTGTATCCTCTCTTGTTACTAGGCCTTCTCTGCAGATTTAGCCTTGACTTGCCCTTATGCAGGAGATGAGATGTTTGCTGGCAGCAGCTGCATAGTTTGTGTGTGCAGGTTTGAGTGGTAGTCCTGAAAAGTCTG
Organism: Daphoenositta chrysoptera; assembly: GCA_013397915.1. Taxonomy (NCBI): domain Eukaryota; kingdom Metazoa; phylum Chordata; class Aves; order Passeriformes; genus Daphoenositta; species Daphoenositta chrysoptera. The sequence continues at coordinate 327,240 of VZRO01000581.1, read as the reverse complement.
ATAGCATTAGGTGGAGTTCTTAGGTTTAACTGTCTGAGCAAAAGATGACAGTAACTTGCTTAAAGATACTCTGGCTGCTTAATTACATACTTTATTTTTAGAGGGTTCCAGTCACTTCAGGTGAAGGATCATAAGTATCTAAAATGTGTTCCTTTTCCAGACTTTTATTTAGCTAAATGGATTGCATGACCCTAGACCAGCCTCTCCAGCCATTGGATGCTCTTGCTGCACAGAGACTCAAATTTGTTTTTAGAAGCTAATGAGGGTTTTGCCTTTCACTCAGGGTCAGTTTTCTGAGTCACTTAGGGAAGTTTTAGGCTGTTTTCTTCTTGATAGGGAGTCCCATCACTGAGAGTTCAAATGGTTTCTCCTTTTGTGTGAGAAATATAATCTTGTCACAGCAAGCAGTATGGATAGACCTGAACTCCACATGCGCGACTGAATTTCTGGGAAATGCTCAACAGTGGTATAATGTGTCATTGGGAGCTACTGTGATATTGCCTAGTAAGATTTAGCTCTAAGCTGGAGTTGTACCCATAAAATACTTTTGTTCAGATGTAATACATTGCATCAGAGTGTTTCTTGCTTTCAAGACAGAGGAAAAGCATTGAATCTTCAAAATGCTTCACAGTGGGAACAGTGGTCTCACTGCAAAGTAAATTGAGAGCAAAGGTTTGTATTTCTGGTAAGCATCCTTTTTGGTAAGAATTTCTGGTAAGCATCTTATCTTCTATCTGTCTTTGGGAGTGCCACCCTGCAGAATTATAGTGCTTTCCTGTCTCAGTGGCAAACAGGTTCATTGTTTTTAGCTGAAACGTGCTACAATCCACCCTTCAGACAGGTGTGCTCTGGTATCACAGCTGAGTAGGGCATATTGTGGCCAGTTTGAGGTTCTCTAGTGTAAAAACAACATTGATATGTACTGGAATGAGTCCAATGGGCGATTAAGGGGACAACGAGGTTTGAGGAGAAACACAGAGGGAAATGTTTTTCTTCCATCTGGAAATGTTTTTCTTCCATCTGCCAAGAGGGGAGGGTATGGAGGAGTTTCAATGCTGTCTTTAGCTACCTTGTAGGTAGAGGGGGTACAGAACAGGTGCTGCCAAATTCTTCTTGAAGTGCATGATGAAGGAGCCAGGGCAAAGTATGTAAGTTGAAACAGGGTAAATTCCAGGTAGATATAAGAAAAACTTTTGTATCGTAAGGGTGGTCAAACACTGGAACAGAGACTCTGAGGGGTTGTAGACTCTTCAGTCCTTGGGGGTATTTTGAAGCTCAATTGGATGAGGTCTGGGTGAACTGCTTGGGATAGGTGTGTAGAGAAGAGACCTCAAGAGGCCCTTCCAGCCTGTGTCACTCTGTGATTCTAGATCTGTGTGAAGACTGTGACCTCTTGAATGGAAACTAATGAGGAGGATCAGATGTGCTTGAGAGTAGTCAGCTCTTGTGTGACTTACAGGTTGAGTTCTAGCATTGACTTTAAGTGTTAAGGATACAGTAAAGCAGATGTGCAAGTCCTCCTCCCATTCCGGCTCACACTCTGCTGCCGTTCTGGTTTGGAGGGTTTGCTGTAAGCTGTTGAACAATAATTTTGTGTAGATGTGGTGGAGTTAGGAAGAAGAGCAAAGGAACATCAGTGCACGTACAAAACTATCAGAGTAGCTTTTTGAAGCAGACTAGGCTTTTTCCACTCCTGTATTTGTATACCCTAGCTGCTTATTAAAAGGAACTCCTCTATGCGATGTTCCTGGCCTGGCAAAGAGTCTATTTTAAGTGCCAGGGAAAGAGCTGTATTGTTTTTCCTGAAGAGAGAGGGCATAGAGGCCCAAATGGGTCCTTGGAAGATCATAGCAAAGATAGGAAGAGGGTGGTTTTGTTGACAACATTTAACAATTAAGCTGCTGTACAGCCACATGGTCCATGGACAATTCATGGCCAAACCAGCTGATTCTGCACAGCAGCTATTCTTTCTGAGTATCAGAATGTGTCCACTGATTGTAGGATGCTTTTTTCCTGCTCTGGCTAGTCTGTGGGTGACAAATGTTTTTACCAAGATCAAGCTGCTGGCTGTTATAACTTGTGCCAAGGTTAAATGTCTTCTGCCTGGTTAAGACTTACTTTTATGAGGTAGAATGTGAAAAGTGAATGAACCTGGGAGAAGAACAGGAGCAATACCAACTTCTGGTTTGTGTCTCAGTACCATCTTGGGAATCTGCTATGGAAATGCTTAGACTTAAAAATGTCTTTTTTTAATGATTTAAAACATCTTTCAGAAGCTCTTAAAAAGTGTTTGAGGTAAACAGCACCTATCATTTGTGGCTAATATCAGGCTATCAGTAAGATTTATTGCTTTCACAATGATCTCTTCATTCCAGTGCATTACTGGACTTGGGCTCTCTGAGTCCTGCACAGTATCCCATAGGAAATGAATATGGCATGGGAACATACGAACATGGTATTTGTGTGACCATCACTCTAACAGCAGAATTTCACTGACCCCTGAAATTTTATCTGGCAGGTTCTCATCAGAAAAAAATAGTCAGTATAATTTCTCTGGTGCTGAAATCTTCACATGCACTGCAAAATGGAGTGTGAGAAAATCTACCATAATGTATTTCCTGAACAGATGTCGTTGCTCCTCTGTCTTGGAGAAGTATCATAGTGATAATTCTCTAGATATATTTGCTTTCCTTCTGTCTTGGTGAATGAGAAAGGGAGATGGAGTAGGAAATCCAAACTTTGTCTAGAAACTCATAGGCACCATTGCCTATAAGGCAGTATGTTATTTAACAACTCGGGCTGTTTGCTTTAACTACTGGAACTGAGCTAGGACCACTTTACTTTTCAGTAACAGTATGTTCTTTGGGAGTGAAATGTTTGTTTCTGCTGTTCCCAGTGTTATTACTACACAGTGAGGGTTGGTGTGTCTTTTGCATTTTTATTTAGTAGATGGATCACACACAGACAAAGAAATGTTGAAGAAGCAAACCAAACCCAGCCAAACCAACAACAAGAAAATGAACAAAACATCTGTGTTTGGGTAGAGACGTTTAATTAGTTCTCCCCTGTGGTCTCTTTCTTATCCTGCTAACATTGCTTTGGTCAGTATCAAAAATACATACTTTGTAGTTTCCTAAATATGTTGTATTTGGGTATTGCCACAGACAGCAGGTGTGGTGTGTGATTTACTTGAGTGGGTGGAGGAACTGGGAGGTTTGGGAGGTGCTTGTGAGGTGGAATCTCAGCCTTCACCTCTCTGTCCTCCCAGCAGAAACAGCTGGGAGCTGTGCTGCTCCCCTTTGGGGAGCGGGGGTGTGTTTGGTGTCTTTAAATCAGAAACTCTTCAGAAGTTCTTACAGTATTTCTGCTGCAGCATGACTCAGGTGAGGTCCTGATTTCATCTGTGGCTCCATGACATGTCTGGTATGAAAAAAAACTGCCTGATAGCATTTTATTTTCATACTTGGCAAGTTGTTGTGTACCACTAGCCTTTTCTTAACAGGATGATAGGTTTATTTCCATTGATATATTATATTAAGATACTAAATATAATACTATTGCTATATTAAGATACAAAAAGAACAGTGTATTACAGCCAGTAGAAGTGATCTGTGAATGGTAAACAAAACATAATTTTTTAGTGTCATGATACTAAATGAATTGCATTTACATGAAATAATCCTTCATTTTCTCTATTGCTGTTTCTGGTTTGCTACTTCTTTCCTGCTATTAATTGCTTAGTTCAGCTATGGTAGCTTTGTTTCACTGCCTATGTACTATGGGTGAGGTTCGTGCAGGAAATAATGAACAAGGAGTGGAACTCATTGGCTTTAGGATTTTGTGTTTGCTTGCACAATTAAATATGTTCTAAAAGGCTGAAATCCCAAGTATATTATTGCTGCCACTACAAAGCCAGACATGCTGCTTACATGTTTAAAAATCATTATTTAGGGCTGACTGAATGACAAGTTTCTTCCCCCATACTGGGTAAAACTCTGAAAATATCAGGGTGTTTCTTACAAGAATGCCCTATAGAACTACTGACTGTTAGATTTACAGTCCTTTAGAATATTACTGATACCTTAACTAAACTGTGTGTCTGCACAGGTGAACTTATATTCTGCTAATAAACATATTTTTAGATTTTGATGTTCTTGACTAGGACTGACAGAACTGTGCCAAATATATATCCCAAGTTTGTGAGAAGATTTATTGTCCAAGTAGATAGGTAAGTTTTTTTGGGCCTCTGTTATTCTGATCTTCTTGGAGCCATAATCCATGAAGCCAGTAGGGTTTAAGGGTATAAATATTGTTGTAAATGAGACAATAATACAATTCCTGTGAGAAACCTGATGGATAGTTGATGATCATTAATCAGTACCTTTTTTCTCATTTCCAAACAGAATGGAGAACAAAGTAGAGTGTCCATCAAATGAGTATGGAAATTATTGTTAATCCTTCTGAACTGCCTTCTGGTGGTAGTGAAAACTGCATACACAATTAAAGAGAACCAAAAATAAGTATTTGTCCAGATGAGAAGTCATGAGGAAGAGATAAACAAGGCAACATTAATGGGGCTGTCAGAACTGTCTGTAAGCCAGAAGAACAGAGAATAAAATCAGTTTGGATTTCAGCAGCTAATTCAGGACAGAATGTCACTGAGGGCAGCAAGCCCCAAACTTTATCAGTATTTAGGGTATGTTCTGATATGTCCCAGGGTATTTATGTACTGTTTTGCTTACTGAACTTGAAGATGTTGTTTAGCTCCTAGAGCAGAGCTTCCCTTTTTTTGATTCAGCCCTGTGGAAATCTTAGTGTGTGCAGAGAGTTTTCGAGTGGAGTCTGTCGAGTTGCAGCAAGGCTGAGAAATGTTTGTGATTCTTGAAATTGGGACTTAAGTTTTCATGTGGCTTAAGTGGATGCTGGAGCGAAGTGTCCTTGCTATTAAACTATTTGTGCCGTAGCAGCAACTGTGTGTGTGCTGCAAGGGAGGCTGCCTAGGCTAGGCAGCATAATTTGGCAAGATGTTGTTCTGGACATCAGAGTAAGACAAAGATGGAGGAGAGCTGAACCCTGATTCATCCAGAGTTGCAGCCATGCCCTACTGTCCCCCCACATTAGTAAAGTGTCTGCTCTCTGTTGTCCCCAACCTGCACATGTACTTCCCTTTAAGGAGGACATCTGCCTTTCAAGGGCTGCAGAAGGCGGCTTCTCCCCCTGAGCTGGTCTTGCTGTCGGAAGGGCTGGAAATGTAGAACTTTGGCTAATAGTACGTTTTAAGAAGTGTGTTGCAGCAGCTCCAGTGTTAATAGCAGAACTGTAAACTCTGCTCGAAATTACTGAGGACCAGGTGTGAGGTGTTTGTGTTAGCCTTGGTGGGTAATGAGGTATGATGTCATACCAGCTGCTCACTACACTGTACCATACCCATTCTCTCAAATTAACCCTTGTGGTGCATCTTTCTACTGAAATAATTCCTTATCATAGGACCTGCAGTAGTTGTTTCCCTTCTGCATTGAAATTTTTCACCTTTTCCTTCATGGACTGTTCTGTTTATTGGGTTGGGTTTTCTTGCTATGTTGTCTCCCTATTCCAGTCCCTTCTTTCCCACAGTGTTGGTTTTTTGGTCCCATACTGTTGAATAGTCCCGGCATTCCCACAGGCTGAGAAACATAGCACATGTCTGGGTGCTCCTGGAAAGAGAGGTCAATGAGTAATAAATGATGCACAGTAGCCTAAATATGCCAGACAGCCCTGGACACCCAAAGAGGACATTTATGATATTACGATGTTTTAACCTATTGAAGGGTCTAATTAAATATATGCTAGTCTAAAACAGTTTATATTTTATATTCATTTGAAAGGGAGAACACTTTTCCCCTTCAAACACTGCATCGAGTTCCCCATGATCTTTAAATCACAGATTTGCCTGAAACTGTTGACATCATCAGACATAGTATATGCTGGCAAACAAGGATGCTTTTTTTAAAATGTAAATCAGGCCAGCCTGATAGTTACATTTTAAGGGTGGGGAGAGAAAGGCAGTGAGACATCTGTGATTTAATCCCCTTATCATTGTTTCCATGGCAGTGGGAGCTAGATGAGAAGACAGGTTGGCAAGGAGGGCTAGTGAAAAGTTGTCTGCATTACTGGGTTGTTGCTGGGCTTTGCTTTGCACTGCCACAGCTAGTTTTACTTGTGCACATACCACTTGGGTGTGTGTTGGCCAAGACCACCTTCTAATTGAAAACAAACCCAGTTCCAAAGCTGGCATCAGTAGTGACAGGCTCCCTTCCTGTACAGTGGAAGCAGAGCTCAGCAATATGCAGCAGGTGTTGCCCACTGGATGACAGATGCATTTAAAAACTGTTGTAAAACTGCATTTGGGATTTTGCAATTTCAATTTAAATTGAACAAGAACATGTGCTATTTGACGGTCTGTGTGCTGTAAGAGAGAACTGTATTTTTGGTAGACTGAAGTTTTGTGAAAGAATAAAAAACAATTCTTGGAGCTCTGCTCTAAGAAATAGGACACTGAATTGTAGCTGGTTATAGGTTGTGTTGCAATAGCACTGCTCTGCTTTTTTTCCTTTTCCTTTGTTTTTCTTCTTTTAGTGTTGGAGGTGTACACTGCCTGTATGGGGAGAAGGCCAGACAAATGTCCGTGTCAGTCATTTTTGGGAACTGAGAGATGAAACAGTTTGTACTGGTACATTTTGAGGCTTTCTCTGAAATAACACCTAAAGTGAAATCAAACTTCATAAAGAGTAGTGTGCTGGGAAGACCATTTTAAAGTGTAAACAATGGCTGAAAAACAGGGCATTTGCAGTACACAATGCACTTCTCACCAAGGCCTTGAGGTGGAATGGTGGTGTGGCATTCTGACACTACCTCTGTTTATTTTCAAGCATCTGTTGTTCCTTTAAAATATTTTAATTGCGTCCTTTTGAAATATCATTTTGATGATTTGGCAATAGGTGGAAATAAGATGCAGTAATATATTGTGGCTGCCTGAATGGCTGAGTGGCTGTGCCGATGGGAAAATGATGGAAGGATCAAGAAATATGTACTAAGTAAAATATCCCAGCTGTCCCAAGCACTGAGACTATAGCATATGATAAAAACAAAAACCCTGTGTGTTGCAGAAAAGCACAGAACATAAAAGAAGTAGCACTTGAATGTATAAAATATAAGATAAATACACTTCTAGGAGATGTCTTGTCTTTCCATATATTGCTTCTCATTTGAGATTGAAAAGGAAAACTGTGATCAGGTTCCCAGCTCTTCAGTGATTGCTTTGAGGAATATCTGGTTCTTTCTGCTCTATTGTGTGGGTGGAGTGCCCTGCTTTGTCCTCATCTATTGCCAACCTGATAGAGATTCCATAAAAAAGAAAGCTGAGGAGACGTTATGACCATCTCTACCACCTGACCATTGTATTGCATGGAGATCTTTTCCTTTATATTATTCTACCGTATAATATACTGAAAATTCTCATAGGAAAAAAATTCCAACCAGAGTACTGACATCCTTTATAGTTTCAAAGCATTCATTTGGGGTAGAGGGCATGGCAGTTGTCAAACATCCCTTTATGGTGAATTCAGTGGCCTCAAAACAAAGTGAGAGGAACAGAAGGAGTGAATAAAATGCTTTTCCCCAGAAGGCTGCTATTTGCAAAGGAAATTCCTGTAATGGTTTGAACATAAAATCTCCTTTTAAAACTGTGATATGTTTAAGAAAAGAAAGAGAGGGATTTCCATTGGGGAAACTCGAGATCTATGGAATAATGGCCAGGAATGGAATACAAACTAGAAAACAAAGATCTACATATGATCCGCACAAAACTGAAATGGTTGGGAACGTTTTCAGAGCTTGTCATGTTATTACGGGAGATAATTTAGAAAAGAATCTGAAATGTTTGTGTCTGATGGACAGGTTTCAAAAATAGTATTTTATAATTTATCTGTTAATACAAATTCTTCTTCCTGTGGCAGCAGATACTAATGAATATCTTCATTAAATCTTACCATATAGCATTGTTGCAGAAATTAATTTTAGTTTTATGTACCATAATGAGGATGGCTTTAATATAAGCAAAGATTAGTCAATATAAGCAAACATTGAAAAGGATGGGAAGCTTTCACTAGCGTAATTTAGAGGAAATTTGTAAAAAAAATTTTTTCCTTTGCTCCTCCTGAACTACTGCACACTGTTTGCAAACATTTTGAAATTCCAAAAGTTTCAGTGTCTGGTGAAAGAAAATCAAACAACCGTGAAGGATAGAGAGACTTGACTCAAAATGGAAAGCTTTTTGCTGTTTTTATCTAATATGTTTTTCCAAGACTTTACCTGTTTTAATCTGCAGACAAGACATAATTGGAAAATAGTGTGTTCCGATGGTTGTTTTATTAATCACGATAAAATTAGATCTATCAAAAAATTTGTCCTCTTGTATTTGCTTAAAAGGTTTAAATATGTAAATATGCAGTAAGCCTGTTCTGAAGAACACAAAAGAAGTAATATTTTTGTGACAGCTGCCAAGGCAGCTCCATTAATTAGCCTTTTTTGTTACAGCAGGAAAATACTGAGATATTTGATTTTCTTTTCCCCATAGCCTCTGCAAAAGGAGTATATTGTGCACTTTTTCACAAGGATACCTGCATGCACAGATGTTGTTTTTAAAATAATAATAAACAGAATTATGCCTTTTTTTGCTGGAAAACAATATTGAAGGTTATGTTATTGTCAAACAGAACATAATATGAAAATTCTTTATTTCCCCTTGTAACATGCAGTTTGAGTGAACAACTTCAGTTATTCTGATTATTTTTTCTTAGCTGTTGACTAAATGTTTAATGTTGAATATAATTCGTCTTTTGGAAATTGCATGCAGAATTTATTGACTCCTCTTCCTCCCATTATAAAGCATAATTTGTGTATGTATGCTTTCTTGCAAAATTAGGTAATTTGAAATTCTGATTTCTTTGTATGGAACATCTACTTTAGTAGAAGGGCAAGGCTCTGGAAGCTCATGGTGAGGTATTTGCAATGGGAGAATGAAATTCAATGAGATTTTTTGTTGTGTTAAATACCTTAATAAGATAAATAACACCAGTACAACTTTTTTTTTAATTGGAAGATTGCTGCTTTGAAATTTGTAGAAGTATTATAAAGAAAAACTGAAGTCTTTTTCTTGCAAGGTGGAGAAAAGAATAGAATTATCCACAAAATGGCAGAAGAAAAGCAGATTTAACTTAAAATTTTTCACAAAAGCTGCATAATTCTAACAGCAATACGTACCACCAGAGAGCTGTTAAAAGTTTATTTGATTACAGGATTAGCCAGACCACAAACACTTTTTAACTTTTATTTTCCTTCAGAGGCTGTTGCTCCAAGAGGGAGATGCCTTCCTGCATGCTTTGTGCAGGGACAAGGGGGCACTGTCATGGCACAGGCCAGGCCTGCTCCCACTGCCCGTGGCGTTGTGCCAGAGTGGCTCTGCGCTTATCCACAGTGTGATGGAAATGGAAATCTTTGGGCTCCACTGTGATTCAGGACAGTTTTCCCTGGCCCAACAGTGCATTTGGTAGTCATCCAAAAGCTGCTGCTGGATGTTCAGCTGGACAGTTGCGGTCTCTGCTCTTGTAAAATGCACAAGCATTTTCCAAGTATCTGGGAAGGGAGGAGCAGGAAGGATTTCTAGCTTGTGCTTCTTCAGGGAAGCAACCAGTACAGTGTTTTGAGGTATGTCTGTGTATCTATACCTATATCTATATCTATCTGTGTGTGTGTGCACTACCACCTCAATGGATCATCCAGACTAGGTACATGCAAAATGAAGATCCTTCGCACAATTTAGCAGCACATTTTATCTTTTTACTTTTTGGTTGCAGAAATCGCTTATGTTTTGTTTGGTGAAAGAATATGGTTTACAAGACCCAGTTGTGGGTCATATGTGTATCTAGTCTTGTTACCCTCTTGAAAAGGCATAGAATGTTAGGATATGTACTTTTTTTTTGAGAGGTGATTAGGAATTTGTATTCTGTTGTCTGTACATGCTGCTGTGTTTTCAGAAATTCCTCCCCTAAAGCTAAGAAGTCTAAAGAATTGGTGTAACCTCAGCCATTATCTTGGAAAGCAAGTGTAATTTTATCAATTTAATTTCTAATCTGAGAGTAAAACAAATCCTTTAATGTATTCCTGTTGCGGTGCGTTATGGCCCCTTCCACGGCCAGCATACCCCCATAAGCAGCCACTGCCATCTCACCCGTTTCCCTGTGTTTGGCTCCTCCCTCAAGAGAGATCTCTCTCCTCCCACGGTATTCCTCCCCTCCCACAAAGCTCCCTATTGGTTCTGTACCCTTGCCCACGAGAATTCAAACCCCGCACCCCTGCACCATTGGATGTTCTGTATTCTCTCTTCCCACTCTGTAAAAGATAAAACACCTGCGTAACGGCCCTTCGGGGCTTCTCTGCGTGATCCTGACGTTCGAATAAACCTTCTACCAGGAGAAGCCCCTCTGCCTCCCTCCCTCCTTCTTTCCAGCGCGCCCGTACCACCGGTGGGTCTGGTGAACCCGAACTGGAATTGGCTGACCCTCCCGTGCCCGCGAGCAGCCTCCGCCATCCTCTCCCGTCCGGGCGGGTGCCAGCACTGGCGACAGCTCGCCGGAGAGCCAGTGTCGCGGCACATTCCCTATATGACACGTTAAGCAGATCTTCTCTAAAGAAATCCGTGGTGTAGCTGCTTACTGAATAATTCACATGATTCAGAGATAGGGATAGAACATGCAGGTGAGTATTTTAAGTGTTGGTTAGTAACCAGAACTGGTGTCCTGGACAGGTGTGAATGGTGAAAGCAAAGCTGTCAGTTCATATCATTAGAGTTAACACTGTATAAGATGATGCAAATGGTTTCCTTGTAAAGGTAAAACATGTGGAAATGAATAAAACCCCGAGCAACCACTGAGGTTTTTTATTTACCCATCTCTTATTCTTCAAGAAAAGGACAGGTGAAGATATTCCCTGATCGGGATGACAAGGTGTGTTGTCTTTGCTTGTCTCATTTACCTTGGTTGGTATTTTATTTATGGTCTCAGGTGGGAAGTTGTGCTTTGGTTCTGTGCCTTGTCTTAAGGCAGGTACTTTATGAGTAAATGGGAATGACAGAAAACACACAGGCTGTGGCCACACAACCAGCTCTGGTGTGCTGAACGTCTTGTTGATTGTAGTGCTTGCCTGCAGCTCCACTCTGTTCTGCTGCAGCGATGTTACACCTGCCGTGCTATTGTGGCAGCATCCTCTTTTGTGACTTGGCAAAGTCACTCACCCGTGCTTAAGAAGATCTATCCTCAGTGCTCAAGACACTTGCACTGAGGTAACAGTGGGTGCTGAAGCTTTCTCTTACTGGGGTTGTTCTGGCTTTTGATTCAGCCTTTACCAAATGTTCTCTCCTTAGGGCGGAATTATCCAGTTCATTGGTTCAGTTACCATTATAGCTGGCATATTTGCCTTTGAGCTAGGGGCATTGCAAAGTAGGTCCTAGCCCTAAAGACATAATCAGCTCAATGTACCCTTGTTTGTAACTGTGAGTGCATATGACTTGAGTGATCTTTGCTGATTGCTACATGGTCATTTTCTCTGTTGAATGCTCTTTCTTCCATGGTCAAGTACAGAAGAGTCCTCTCTGAGGTATTTATAGCTGTGCAGTGTTATATGTAGGTCTTTAGCACAGACATTTTGCCTCTCTAGTGTGCACATCCCATGTCTGCCTGAGGACCATGGATGGCAGGACTCAAGTTGAAGTCAGCTGATGGGGAAAGCAATTTTTATATTGAACTACGAGTGTTTATATCTTGAGTTTTGTAAGGTGGAAAGTTGAGATGAGATGCCGGGGCTAAGCAGAGAAGAGAAATCATGGAGTTCTTGTGCCTTATCCGACTGTTACAGCACTTGGCTTACATCTTCCTCGAGACTTCTGGAAGAACTAGAAAAAAGTGCTGACAAGGACAAAAGTAGTTGGCCTGATACCAGCGCACTGCTAATATTTAAATGGTGTAGAGGAAAGGTACTTGAGGATTGCAAGAAGATAGTGGGAAATCAGAGGAAAATATGCAGAGCAACCTGCTGAGAAGGAAATGCTGAGGGAGAAGGCTTGGAATAGTGTAGTTTGTCTAGGTGGACCATGACAGGTACTTGAGCACTGACTCTCCTGGCTAAAGACAGCTGATTTTAAGCACTGACATGAAGTGGAGTAAACACCCATATCAAGGTTACCTGACAGCACATGTGCTTCCTGATGCATTCCATGTTTTTATGCAGGGGCCATATATTTTACAGTATTTCTGGAGTCTGTCTGTCTGGGTAAGATCTCACACTTCACAGATGAAGGGAGGAAGTGGGAAAAATCCTAACACCTGGACAGACGAGCCTGTATTTATTTGCTCTGTTTAGTTTTTAAACAGTTTGGCACCCTAAGGGTTCTTGACTGTATGTCCTAGAGAATCTCTGCCTCAATTAGTCTTTACCAAAAGTGCCCAGCTACCCAAAGCCACTGTATGTCTCACTACTGTTACTCAAGAAGACTGGTGAAAGGATGATAATAGGATTTGCTTTGTCTGTTTTGCTGGGAGATTGCAAAAGGCTGCACAGTAAATTGGGAGGGCTGAAAGGGAGGGAAAGCCTAAAACATAAAGCCAGTATAGTTCAGATAGAAACTGAAAATTGGATGATGGGACTTACCAGTAAGAAGAGCAAATTCTTTTCTTAAGAACTGCAAGCTCACTGTATATAGCAGGGAAAAAATAGCTGCAAGAGTAGAAGGGGGACATTGAGACTGCAGAGTCATTATGTCATGTTTTCTGCAGCTCCCATGCATTCTGGGCTCTATTCAGCAGGGTCAGAGTGAGCTGCTGGAGGCACACTGAGCAGCAGAACTGTGTCCCTGGAGCAAATGTCCAGCAATCAGATAGTCAACAGGGGAGTTTTCAGACTTAGCCCTTGTAATGTGTGGTGTATGTACCTAACTCTAGGGGCTCATGTTGCACCCAGGAAATGATTTATGCTTGCAGTGTGCTCTTGCAGCTTGTTGGCTTACCATACCTCTGTGATCCACATGCAGGTAATTCTGCCTGTGGTTTGATGTTGATGCTTAAGAGGAAATTGCAGACACTAGATTTTGCATAGAAAGGATTTGGCATGTGAAGTCCTTTTCTTGTTGTGCTGTCCTCGGCATTGCTCTGTTAATGATCTTACTGGTGCTTTTTGAAACCTGTAATTGCAGTGGGTTCTGTGATTGATGGGAACCAGCATTAAAGGATTGATGAGTAGAACGCAATATTTTGGGATCCTTGAAGTATCAACATCAGCATGCATTGGCACATTGCTGATTAGCTTGATGCAGTCATTGGCAGCCAGCTCAAGGCTTTTTCCTTAGACAGTGTGCACTTCAGCCACTGCAGAGGGACTCAGAGTTACTATGCTATAGGATTCAAAAAAAAAAGAAATCCATGGCTTCATTCCTTGCAGGTATCAATTGACACAGCAGAATGCTCAAATCAGTGATGCTTTTGGTTTCATGTCAGGAGTGAAAGCAGTAATTCTGATTCAGTGGCGGTCTTGTGCTTGTAGGAGCCAGTGTTCAGAAAACAATTGTAGAACTTACTATAATTGAATAGGATGTTTAATTTTTAATGTATTTGTTCTTTTGATGTTTGTGTCCTGGTTACCTTTCTTTTTCTACCTGCTTTCCATTCCTATCTTCCTAAAAAAAAATACTTTATACAGTTACTCTGTGTGTGTGTGTGTGTATATATATAGACATATAGATGCAGACACAGCCATCCATCCATCCATGCACACCCAAATACTGACAACCAGAACTTGTGCAGCTTATAAACACTCATCTCTCGTTCATATAGATCCTGAATATAATATCTTCAAGTAACCTCTGCCTGTGTGATTAGGTTAACATTGCACGCTCTGTCTGACACCTTCCCTGTCTTAAACCAACACATTGTCTAGAATTTTGACAAGTGTATTCTAACTTACTTAATGCTGCAGCTGTACTTGCCTGCTCACAAGTGCTTTCTTTGTATCTTTTGAAAAAAACCAGCCTGTTAAAGAGATTATTCCAGAACCAAAAAGTGTTAGTGGAAATGTTGCATGGGATGCCTTCAGCCCTGTGCTTGGTGTATCTTGATTTTACAAGTGGTTATGTGATAAGACCCACTGAGATTAGCAGGGCTGTTTAAGTGATGGAGGAACTACTTTCAAGAATCACAGCTTGCTGTTTCAGAGCCCAGTTTCCTTTTTTTGCTTGTAGCGTAGTTGCCACAGTGGTCAGCTTAGGGCTAATGGAGTAGTTTTCTAAATATCTGTCTTGAGTGACCAGTCACTATTAAATCAAATCCCCCATTCTGAAAGCCCCTTGAACCTTTGAAAATCTCTATTTTGAAAAAAAGCTTAAGATGAATTATATGTGTAGCATTTTTAAATATACCTAGACAAGCTCTTTGCTCGGCACCTATAATTACAGTGTTCCCATCCTGAATAGAGGGTTTCAAAAGAAAATAACATTCAAAGCTACTCATTAATTGTGTTACTGTGTGTCAGCCCTGTTAATAAAAGTGCATTCTTCCTTCACCAAAATACAAATACAATAGAGATAATGTCACTTCCCGAGGAAGGATTGTTTAAAACTAGAGTGATGCTTGTGCCTACTAATTAAAAGTTAATAAATCTGTAAAAATGGGGTTGCTAAGCCAGATTTGAATGAGTTTGCCATTGCTACTTGTAACTGAGGTCTCTGGTTAGGCACACAGAAAGCCCTACTATGTGTCCTTGTCCCTATTAACCTTTTGAGTGGGTAGTGTTGTTAATGTGCTGTTTCTGTGATGCCACTCTCATTCATATGGTCTAGGAGGTCACCAAGGACTTAGTATTTATACATTTTATTCAGAATTTAAACACCCTATTTATTTTTAAAAGTTTTAAAATTAATTCTAAGTCTGTGCACTTCCACATGTGTTTCTAGTATGGCTGTAGAAACAGAGTGTTAGTCAGCCCTTGCAGCTCAGACAGTGCCTCTTTTGTCATGTTGCAGCACAAAGTGTTACACAGATTCTTAATGCACTTGACCTCCGTTACATCTAGATGATGTATCACAGACCAAAAAAAGCTGTTAAAGGAACCTTTTAACATTGCCAAGTCAAATAGCTCATTTCAGGAAACACTGGAAAAAAGGGTGTTTGTGCAGTCTTTGTGGAAGCCTTCTTCATACATATTACAAAGGAGTTTTTAATTATGGTATCAGGTTATTACTTGTTTCCGCAGAACTGCCTCATTAAGTGCATGTTCCTCTATTTGGGAACAGCCACTCGGTGCTTTTGCTTTTCTCTCGTGTATTTTCAGAACACATCTTTATTCTTTCTGTTTTCTGCAAGCTGTGTAAGACTGCCCTGAAAATACTGACTTTTCTCTATCAGTCATCCTTAAATTAACTTGCTTGTTTAGGAATTCATATTTCAGAGCCCTGCAGTGAAGTGGATGGGCACTTCCACTGTAGAGGTGGAAAAAATACTTTAAAGTGTGAGTAACTTTACATGTAGGTATCCAGTGGAAGCTGCTTGGGGTCACTGTGGAGTCGTCAGCACTCTGCTCTGGCCCTGTGTGAGTAATTTGGGCGTGGAGAATGGGGTTGGTTACCAGAACCAGGGTGGAGGCGGGGAAAGAAACAGTTGTCTAAACTCTGCATCAGGAAACTGGAGTTTAAACTGCTCAGAAAAGTTAATTCTTTAACTTTTTCTTTTCTGGAATGGCAGAGTCTCTTTACTTTATTCAAGATTCATGTATCACCCTATTTGAGTGTTAAAAACTTAGGTTACCACAAATTGAACTGATTCGTTATCTAATTAAAATAAAATTCCCCAAAGTAATCCTTCATGCATGTGAAATGTAGAAACTCCAGAAAAACTCTCATTGATTTCTGATATGAATGCCTTAAATTAAACTTGATTTTTAGAAGTGAGTGTCACTCATCTCCATATTATTGAAGCTTTGCATTATATTCTTCATTTTGCTGTGTTTTGAAAGGAAGCTGCCTATGGTGGTATTGAAAGAGGGTTTTTTTAACTATTAAACCTTAACTAGTGCTGCTCCTAGACTTTTCCAAGTTGTGTAGCTGCCATGAGCCTGTTTGTCGAGAACTCTTAGCATCAGCTGGGACTGTGATGAATGTCATCTGGCTTGAGGTCTGTAAATGCTTCTGAAGATTTTATAGGGAACTTGCAATAAATAACTTAATTTCTCTGTGCCTCAGTAACCCTTCTCTGCTGGGATAACTAGTCCTTTGCTGTATGGTACTAGAATTGGGAAGGTGAAGATTATAGACTTGGTGGTGTTTGGACATTAAAATATTAGGAGCCTGTAAAGGAGAAGGGAGACGGGTCATTTAATAATTCCTCTTGAAAAGTTGTGATTAGCAGGGCTGAGTGTGTTGATGTGGTTGGAACATGGTGGTCAGTAGTAAAGCTCCGATTGACTTTGTGGGCTCAGGACCACATGTGAGAGTAACAGGAGAAACCCTTGAGGATTTGTGTAGGGAGTGAACGGGAACATGCAGATTCTCAGCAGAAGAAAGCAAAGATACTTTTCAAGCATATTTTCATCACTATGGAGGAAGGAATAACTCACTTTGTGGTTTCCTGACACAAGTGTCCAAGATGGATCCTTAACTCCTGTGAACTGGTGGCATTTCCTGGCATTTTGGTAGAGCTATGCTAATCTGTCCTAGCTAGGAATCAGGGCTTCGAGTATGAAATCTGATGGAAGAAGAAAAAAGTGTCAGGCAATTCTTTTCCTTACAGAAAGCTTCTAACCGTGTTAACTCTTGCAGTGTTGATGTCAATAAATTTAAAGATTGTAAGAACTGATAATCAAAAGACATGGTTTAATGTTACTTGCAACTGGATAAACTGAATAAACTCCTGGAAATCAGAACTGCTATGAGGAGACATTGCCTGTGAATGAGAATGGGGAACAATTAAAAATTAGCAGGCTCATACTAGCAGAAATACCTTGTCATGAGGATAAAGGAATTACTTGAATAGGAGCAGTGATAACAACACTGATCTCTCTTGAAAGTCAGGGTTTTTGTTTGTTACATATTTTCTTGACTCTTGGTATCCTTGCAGTGTTTTGAGTTGCACCTTTGAAAATGTGTTCAAGCATTAAAAAATGGATAACAGGATCAGTTTAAAAACCAAACAGAAGCTTTGAGGCTCTTTTGCTGCAGAAATACCAACAGCATTCAGTGTACTTTTCGTGTGAATTCCTGTCCCTGAAACTGGCAGATTAAAGTTGAAAGGGTACATGCTCCTGGAAAACTAGGCTCTCAGCTTCCATTAAAAGTGTTGAATGTGTATCTGCTCCTTTTTTGCACAGCAAGGAAGGTGCCCTACAGATCTGTTAACATTACTGCCACTTCAGTTCTGAGCCATAGATGATTTCTCATGTGTAAACAATCTCAAATATTCTGGGGGTTTTAGAACTCATGAAACTTTCCATTTCAGTAGAAGTGGTAAGAGAAACTAACAAAAAGTACCATAGCAGATGAAGAATGGTCTTAGGTCTATTAGAGATAAAGTGAACATTGAAATTTCTGTCTTTTTAAGGAAATGGAAGATTATTCTGTTCTTCCTTCACACAGACTGCAGTGAGCAGGCTGCTGAATCAGTAGGCTTCAAATGTGAACCCCAGTCCAAAATGTCAGTTTATGAGTGTAAATATGTGTGTACCTGCAGGGCCAAGGCCTTCAGAGTGCAGCCACAGCTCCTGCAGCTCAGCTTCATCACATGCAGGTGGGTGAACAGTCAAAATCTTGGACTGTCCAGTATCTTCAGTGAGCAGGTCAAAGAAAGGTAAATGCACAAGGCTGGAAGAAATTGAAAGAGATACAATGCAGACCTTGGTTGTGGAAGCAGTTTCCCTGAGATATCTTCATCCTGTTTAGCTGGTTCTTTTTACTGTCCAGTGAAGGCGATTTACAGCTTCAGAGGGTCCTAATTTAGTTAGATTGTCCTAAATCGCCTTTCCAAGTCTTTCAGACATGTTGAACAACTGCTGGCTTTATACTTTGGAGGATTATCTCCTGGGCTAAGGCATGTCTGTGTGTCAGACAACCGTTAACAGCATCAGGTTGATGGCTCTGACAGAAGAGCTCTGGAAAACCTATTAGGAACCACCTATTCAGTGGAAGCTAAATATTCAATTGTTCACTTTGCTATTACTGTGGGGTGTGACTTGCCTCTACCTAAGAGTCAGCACATCAGAGAGGAATGTGGGCTTGCACTCCAGCTCCTGCTGAGCAATGTTGTGTCCCTGGGCTCAGCCTGTTGGGTCTCAGCTAAGATGTTGGTGGATGAAGCTCTATGTGGAAACATTTCCTTTTTGCTGCCTCTGCAGCAGCACTGCTGCAGCACCTTGAATCAGTGAGTTTCATGGCATTGATTTTGGATGATTTTGAATGTGATGAAATACTTGTAAACTCACTCAGCTCAGTGGTTTCTTCTGGCTGCTCATACAAAGCATTGCAAAGAAGTGAGCCTCAGGCTCACTAACCCTAACCCTAACCCCCTGAACACTCATTCAATCCCCCCCTGAAGAGTATAGCATGTATGTCCTGCCCTTCTGCAGTAAATATGCTGTATTGTAACAGAAAACTAGGTCAGACCAGTTTGTTTTGGTTGGTTCTTTACAGAAGTAGATTTACTGATGTGGACCATCTGTCTTTCAGATGTTTATGATTAATTCACAGTTTGTTTTGGGAGTCTGAGTTAGGCTGACAGGTCTCCAATTCCCTGTGTGGTTATCATCCTCTTTCCTTTTTATGGTGGTTCGTGGTTCTGCGCTTGCTTTCAGGCAGTCCTTTGGTTCTTCCCTCATTTCCTGTGAGTTCACCGTGTCAGTGGTTTCATCTATTAGTATGTAATTGGTTTCAGTCTGTTGGTTAGGATTTTTTTTTAACGATAAAAAATTTGTAGTAAGATTTCATCTGCTTAAGTTGACTTACCTACATGAGTCCCTTCTTTAAACATATTTGTCTGGTGAGCACTGTAGTCAGTTGATGTCCCAGGTTGGTTTTACCATAAAATAGTTTTTCTCTGTATCTTTATTCCACCTCTAGCACTTTTCTGCATTTTTTTGGCCTCCTATGAAGCCTTACTGACCTGTGTGGAGTTGCTTAAAATCTGTCTTTTTTTCTTTGATACTCACTGCCCTTAATCTGCTCTACTTGTTCCTTACATTTGAACAGTTGATGTAATCATTTCATGATCACCATTATCCAATCCGCTTTCCACCTTCAGATTTGCAAACAGTTTCTCCCTTTTAGCCAAACCAGCTCCATCTTCTGAAGTGAACTGTCCCCGGGGTGTTGGAAGATGTATCCAGTTATGCTAGCGAATGTTTTGGATAAACTCAGATATATATCTTTATAGTACATACCAATCTCCTGGGGCAGGTGTATACTGAAAGATGGAAAATACTGGAAAACTTTATTTTCCTGTCGGATGTTACTGGAAAGCAATTAGTGAAAGACTTTGGTAACCAGAGCTGTCATTGTGACTCCTTGCAGGAACACTGGCTTCACATAAAAGTTGACAGCATTAGCAAATGCCACTCTAGTTACAGGAGAGGGGTAGATAATTTTGTTCAGTGTAGATTTTACGGACAGCACCTGATTTTATCATCCAGCAAGTATTCAGAAGTCAAAATGCCAACATGTAGCAATGCTAATCTTGGTTTCTCTGAGTCAAGCAGTTGGTATGGTATTTTATTAGTAGTCTTTTCCAGAATGTGTCCTGGGTGTTCACCGCTGGCTGCATGAGTCAGGGCTGTGATTTGGAAAATCTTGATGTTCCTAAAGTGGAGTTAACTGAGTGTAACTGTAGCAGGAGTGTAAATAGGTGTCTGATTGGTGTTTCATGGCCATTTTAGCGACAAGTCTGTTTCCCTTTTATTATGACCACAGATGGTAGGATGAGTCTGGGGTCTCTGAGGAGTAAATAATTGTGGACCAAGCTGTAAAAATGCTGGAAATTCTGCTTGCTGGAGGTGCCAGGGTTATGTGCTTGTCCATCATTTGCTCATCAGAAGCTTGAGAAAAGGGATCCTGCTGGTGCCATTCCTCCTTGTCTCTTGGTTTGGGTGTGAACTGGAAGCTCCTCAGAGACTGGAGGGTGCTGAATGGGGTTTTGCTCAAGAGGGGAATATTATGTATGAGTTGTTACATGGTTGTGTTTTGCTGGCCATTACTAACAGTGTCTGGACAAGAAGCATCTTCCTAAAGAATGCTGAATCTTTGGTGCATGACTCTGCACCTGAGGGTGGGGCCTTAGACAAATCTCATTTAGCAAGTCTAACCGGCTTACAGCTGATTTTCTTCTTAGACATATGGAATTAACCAAAGATAATAAGGTCCACGCCTGGCCAGTATATTGTAAGAAATGACTTTTCATTTGCTGGTGTTGAGAGAAAAGAAGAAATAGTTGAGCTTGACCTTCCTTCTGCTGTTCTCCTGGTAACACCTCCATCTTCATCCTCAGTTAAGACTGCAATGTGCTGTAGAGACTTAAGTCTTTTTCTGCTTTCAGAAAGTTGACCCATGCTTAAAAGAAGGAGGTAGGGATGGGGTCCTTTCTTTCTGCTCATGATTCAGCCACTGCTTCCTGTTAACTTTGGCAAGATACTGAATCTGTCCTTCTCTACCCTTCTGTGAAAGTAAATGTTTTCTTCTCTAGCTTTGCTAAAGTCAGGGTTGAGAGTCCCATTGCTTTCAGTGAAAACCCCTATGCTTATGAGTACAGTGAGACATAGCAAAGTTCACTAAAAGTACAAGGTGCTTTTATTTCTGCTGACATTTATCTTCTCCCTATCTTTCCCCTGTGAAGCAATGAGTATCTTAAATAGCTTTGTCCAGCTCTGAGTTTTGTTATCCACATTTTGGCAGAAGTTAGTTCTGCAGGTAGGGTGCATGCTGATTGACGATGATAGGCTGGAAAATGGTCCATTTGTTCTCTGTTGACTTGAAGCTGGGTAGGGAAGTCTGTACTTCTTCCTTCCCAGGCAATTCAGTGCAATTTGTAAATGCCAACAATTTGCACTTTATAGGTGCTTCTCCCTTGCCTAGCCATTTGCCTAGGATTTGCAAAGCAGTAATTAGTCCTCATTTATGCCATTGTGATGATATTATACCCATCGTAAGATATGGTTAGTAATTCAAGCACAAAGCAGTTAAGGACATGCCCAGGGTCCTGCAGTAAAACAGCTGTAGCACCAGAGAATTCTCCTCTGTGACTGCTCAACAGCACTTCCCTGTTGCAGGATTTCTGTGGTACCTGATACCACGTTACCTGATACTGAATGAATAGGTCCCATCAGTCTAGCCTGCAGCTTGTAAGCACAGCATTTGTTACTGTGCAGTGTAACTGTGGGATTCCTGGCAACAAGGAAGCTTTTGGCAAATTAGGTTGTATTATCTACATTGTTTGTTTGCTGACTCCTTGTATTTAGGGCTGTTGCTGTTAGTGTCTTTTCTAATTTTTGGCAAATCATCCCCAGTGAATCTAGATAAATCAAAGGTCTTCTGCCTTCAGATCATCTTCTTTCTCTAAAGAAGGAAAGGGTTTAATTGTTTCTATGAAACTCTGATGCTAATGGACACCATAGTGTAGCCTGTGCATCAGAGCAGTCAGCTTTTCCATGGATATTGACTTTATATGAAAACAGGCATTCTGAAGGCCTGGGCTCTTCTGTAGAACATGGTCTGATGCAAATCAAGGGATGTAAGCTATGATGGCAGGAGAGGTTCTAGTCACTGGAAAAGAGAATTTGGTGTAACTTTGCTCATGTTACTAAAAACAGAGAAGGGAAGCATTTTGTTATTAACATGTTCCAAGTCATGAGTCTTTAATTCATAAAATAAAATTAAAGCTTTTCCCTTTAACAGCTGCCACTAACTGAGAGCTTTTTCTTTCAGATTGTGGAAACCTGAAATAAAATATCCTGTGACTGACAAGGTGACAACAACACCCCAAGGTGGGTCTTCTTTTTTGTTGGTCTCCTATCAGTCATTCCAGGGCTCTGGAAATGCTATGCATCTTGACTTTACTGGGATGGATTGCCTAATGAATCTCTGGGGCTTGTTCAGACAAACCCTAACAGTTTGACAGGACTCCTCCTATGCTTGCATGTACATGAGTTATGTATTGTAATGGTATTCTAAACAAAGGAAATGCATACATTTTCTGGGCTGTATGGTGAAGGTGCTTATGGCACAGAGGTGGAAACAAGTGAAAATAAAAACATATTGGGGGTTTTTACTAACTTTTTTGTGTAGACATCTGTTTTCTGTGGGAAATGTCCTCCAGTCAATGTGAGTTGAGCTATCCAAAAGCTTCTGCTGCTGCTGAGCACAAGCACTGCAAGTTGAATCTGTGATGTGGCACTTTTTTCTTCTCACACTTCATATTTAGGGTTCATGGTTAGCAAAAAACTTCCCTGCAACATGTGCTGATTACTTGTGTGTCAGTCACCCCATGCTCACCTTGTCTGAGGATTCGTTGCTCTGTTTTGTTGAAATGTTTCATTGAGGTTGTTTATGGGATATGCAAATTTGCAACACAGCCCAGATGCAAAGAGTTGCTGATCCCAGGATTTCCCCCTTGCACCCCTGGTATTATCTGTTCGAAGGGGAGTTTGTGTAATGGGTGCAGACAGGTTTAAGTTATTTGAATGACTCAAGTGAAAAACAGCACAAAGAGAGCTTGTAAATACCATTTTCACTTTATCCAGTGGTTGGTGGAAGAAGAATTACTTGGTCATTCCTCTTCCAAGAAAAGTCAAGTTTTCAAGCACCAGGTTTATCTGGTGATACTGCACAGTCATATGAAGTTGGATTTTGTTCTGGCGTTTGGTTTTTTCCTTTTCTGTAGTTGGTTCTTGTCTGTCTTCTTTCTAGGGGGGAGAATGGATTAAAAACTGGGACATATGTTGCCTGCATCTGTGTGCTGGGAGCAGTTCCTGGTCACAACATTGCTGTTCTTACTACAGCTTCCCATTTCTCTCTTGGAGGTCATAGTTTTTTCCTTTGTGTGAAGGCGTGAGTCTTTCTGGAGTATGTGTCCACAGCCAAAGAGTGAGTGGCAGTATTTCAGTGCAGAACAGCAATCTTTCTGCTGGGTATTTCAGAGTGCATTGCTTGTCACCAGCTCTGAAATACTGCATTATAGCTGTGATGGGCTGCAGTGCAGATGTACCACTTCTGTTTCTCAAGATGTTTTTAAGAATTGCCACAGTCATGTAGGCCTCCTCTCCTGCAGTGAGAGAAACAGGTGAGATGTGAGAATTTATCAGCAAGGCTCCTGTTGTCATCATTCTTGAATGGAAACTGCCAGGAGCCCTGCAAATGATATTAATCCTTATCCAGTGAGAAGAGGTCTAGCTTTGATTTCAGTGAGTACAAGATGTTTCTTTTATCTGCTCCTTGTCACCGTCTGTATGTCATTGAACTTGAATCATTATGCAAGAAGTTAAATGGTCAGGAAGAGACAGGTCTTTCAAAACTGTAATAAGGCCAAATGAAAAACTTTAATAAGAAGGAGCGATTGAGGATCTGAGCTAAAAGTGTAGACGAAGCTGTTTGGCGGGTGCTCTTTGCAAAGAGCAACAGGGAAGTTGGGGAGAGTTCATTCTGCATTTCACTGGTGAAGTCTGAGCTTCAGTAGTCTTTGTGGCAGGGTTTGAATGTGCTGTCTGTTCTTACCAAAGATTTATCACAGTTGATGCATGTAACCAGGAAATTCAGAGCAGGGTGATGAACTGTCAGCTGAAGGGGGTAGATAAACTCCTGTCTGCTCCTAGAAGTGAGTAGTAATCCAATTCTTCCAGTGCCTAGAAAATTGGTACTTTCAGCTGCATTTGAGCTGCTCACACTTTATCAATAGAAGCTGTGTTCTTGCATAAACAGAGAGCATAAGACCTCCTTGTAATTAAATAATCAGTTGTTTAAATCTCATTTTACTAAGCTGAACACACAGTACAGACTAGAGGAGTGGTCCTGCACCAAGGCTGTTTAAACACATCAAACTTTTTGAATTTTGTTAGATTTTGTTCTTTTCTTTGTCTTCTCCACGTGAATCTAAGGCACTTGCAGATCATGCTCAGCTCTCTTTTTTTGTCTTGACAGTCTTCCTTATAAGCCTCTCGTAGGCTTTTACACAACCCATGTAATGGCACAGAGAAGCTCTTTACCCATTTATTGGTCTCACTCTGTTGCATCACTTTCTGAACTGCCCCAAAGAACCTTCTTGCTCATCAGACAGCACAAAGAAATGAAAGCATGACTGTTTGTCTCAGGCTTGTCTCTGCAAGCTCAGGCATGTATTGAACATAAATATTACCTAATTTTTCACACTTGAAGGTCAATAAAACCCAAATCCTCAAAATAAAATATTAAATATAAGCACAACTGTTGTGTTTTACTGAGAACCTGGGGGGAAAAAAAGCAGCAAAAAGATGGTTTTATTTCTTATCAGAGTATTTCACAGGAACAACCTAAGTGTATGTAATGGTACCCAAGCCTGTACTAATTCATGGTGAATTTCCATGTGGTATGAACAAAAAACAGAAGATAATTTTAACAAAAGCTGGCAGACCTGCTAACATTAGGCCCTTGTATGTCATTACTACATGCAAGTAGTGTGCTTACCCTGCTCTCCTCCTGCAGAGAGCAGAGACTGTAGATAAGCATCTCAGGAAGCTGGGAAGGTTACATATGATTGAGCTATTTTCTGAAGAACCTCTCTCTTTCCATTAAATCATGAAAAAGAGTATAGAATATGTAGAATGAAAGAACTGAGTGGACTGGTGTTCTTAGAAGCCCTGTAAACAGACAGAGCTAGCTGAACATTTGCCTTTGTTTTTAAAAGATATAAGAACTGGCATCACCACTTACACCTTGGAGTCTTTTGTACTTCCATCTTTAAATTCCTGCTCTTTTGGGCTGTTTCTCTTGTACAAGTGATCTGCTGTAGCCCAGCAAATAAACAATTCTAATAAGGCACCTGATCTCTTGGAGAAATCTAAGTTTCATTCTACTGGGTATACTGGTTCTCTAGTTACCAGTGTAAGATTATGCACCTCAAGTTGTTTTGCAGATGTGCTCACATGTACACACTACTACCATTTTCTCGTACTCTACTGCTAGGAACAGAAAGCATAAAGGGATTCAGAAGTTCAAATTGCTCCCACAGCAGAGGTTGGTGAGGAGAGCATTGACACGTGTGTTACAGACGACTGAGATTAGTCCACATTGTCAAACATCAGGATGTTATCCTTGGGCCCTACTTCTTTCTCTGTGACAGGTTTTCTGTAGTATATTCTCCTTGTGCTAAAATTAAAAAAAAAAAAGAAAAGAGAAAGCCAGACCTACCTGTTGAAGGCATTGACATTACATCCAACACCCTTTGGTTTAATGGCTGCTAGATACCTTAGAGACAGAATCATGTGAGGCAGAAGCTATTTAGACTAAGCCTTCACGATTTATGTTGAAGTCGTAAGCAACTTGAGCTTGCCCCAAAAAGATCCAACAGCATTCCAGTTGATTGGAAGTGCCCCTTGTCTTCTTGTTCCAAGTTCTCCTCTTGTAAGAAGGAGCCCTCCAGCAGGGTGTGGGGCAGAGGGAGAGAGAGTTTCTCCATGTAGCGTTCTCCTCTGGTGTGCGCCCAGCAGCACTTTGCTGGGATGTGCAGCACGCTGTCTTGCACTCTCAGTGGGCAATCCTGTTAGCCCTGGCCAGGGGGAGGGCTGTGATCCAGCTGCTATGCTGCTGAGTTAGAAAAACACATGACCTGGGCTGCAATCCAGCAGTTCAGGATGGAGGCCATCAAACTGTGACATTAACAAACCCCAGCTTGTGGCCTTGCAGAACTGTATGATGCTCCCTGTGTTCATAGGTGGAAAAGCAGGAAAGATGTTGGTGTGATGTCTTCTTCCCCAGAAGCTTGTGGGAAGGATGGGGACCAAGGGAGCCCTAAGTGCTGTATCAGGGAGGAAAAAAATGGGAGGTGCTGAATGAAGGTTGTGACTGTAGAATTTTTGCAGACAAGCCAGTTGGCACCCATATGACTCTGAACCAGGTGTGCTTGTAGTATGAAAGTCTAACAGACCAGATTTCTCATTGGCATGGCTCTACTGCAGTCATCTCATGTTGTTGGTTGTTGGTCATCACAGTATGTTGGTATTGCACAGCAGCAGAACTGGTTTGTTGGTTTAGTTCTCTTTCAGATGCATCTGGGTATTTGGGTTACATGTCCAAACTCCACTTGCTGAAATAATCTGAAGCCTGAGATTATGAATATACAGAAATAGGTGTTGTTTTAAGGGCCACTTTACTTTTCATTCTTTGACATTACGTATGATGTATAAAGATGCAGGTTTCTGAGTAATAACAAATGCCTGGGTTAACATTCTACCAAACACCAGATGTGAAACCCAGAGGCTAGCAAAGTATTTATTGAGGGAGTATCTGAGGAAGCTGTTCTTATTGATGCCAGCAGCTCCTGGGTGCTAGTTAGTTAACCAAGTAAGGGTTTGTGGTTGTTTTTTAATGACTAATTCCATGGCCAGCAGTGTCTTCAGAAAAAAAAAGGAAAAATGGAAGGAACAGGTGGCACACACCTTTTTTTTAAAAGGAAACAGCATACTGTAACAGCAAGCATCTACTTCTACTTAATGTTTAGTCTTCTACACTCTTACTACTTCTAACACTCTGAGATGCCATTCATTTATGTGGAATAAATTACTATACCAGCTAGTAGGCCCTTACAATACTTTTTAACCCTATTTTATTCAGTGGGGCAAAACCACATTCCTTATTACCTCTAGCATATCATACCAGGAGCCTGGAAGGCAATAGGATAAATAGTTTTGATTAGATCCTTCTCCAGAGCAAAAAGTAGGAGTTTTACTTTTAAGTTCCATGGGAGTAGGTTTTGTGATGGGCAGCAGTGACATCATCTGAGACAGTCTTGACAAAGAGATGTTGTACCCTTTATTTCTAACCTGAAAGGTTTAAATTATGCGAGACAAATCTCTTTAGAGATACAAAACATCTTTTATGAGATTATTTGATACAGCGGGAAAAATAGGTAAGTTTGCAGGTGAATGGTGAAGACCTGGATAAAAGTTTCTATTCCTGAAAGCTTTTTTCGTGTGTGTTTTTTTCTCCCTGCCTGCCATGTGTAGGAGAGATCTACAAGATTTGCTTCACTTACCACCCTTGAAAATACTGGCTGTAATGTCTTTACATCTCCAGTGTCTTTTATTATTGGTGGGGAGAGAGCACTTCAGTGTGTGTAGCACTCAGAGGTAGAAGCTTTTCTGTTGCTTAGAGCCCCAACTCATATCCTGTTCATAGATTTTTATCTCCCTTTCTTATGTCTTCACAGGTTTCTGTACACATTACCACTGAACAAGCGATGTGTCAAAAGTCTTCCTTCCACAAAGTCACTCATAGTTTTTTTTTTCTACTGGTACCAGTAACTATAGAACCAAGGTTAAAGCTATTCAATCTGATAGGGCCATATGAAGTGTCTCACTGAAGCTCTGCCTAAAGGCAATGTCAGATTTTCTGGTGTGGCCAGGTCTGTTAGAGAAAAGGGTTGACATCCCGAGGGAAAAGAGATTACAGTCATAGGAAGAATCAGTTATTTTTCTTCCAGTTCTTAAATGCTGCAGGCATAAACATACCTCATAATCTAAAGGTAATACAGTCTTTCCTTTTGTGTTGCTTCTCATCTTGGAAGCATTAATGGGAAGCCATTCACCAAATTCTTGATTTTCAGGCTTTGAAAGGGGGACTGTATAATTCACTTCATTTGTCTGAGCAATGTATAAAGGCAGGAGTTACTGACTTTAAAACTTTAATGTGAAACCCAACTGGTTTTGCTTGGAACTGATTTTCCTTTTTACTATTATAATATAGTGTGTGTAAATATATGTAAAACATATATAAATAAATAATATAATATATTATCCGGTTATTTTGTTGAATGAATGAAACATGTAACACTTTTAAGAATACACAAATTATACATACTGTATTACATCTGTGGATATTTTTGTGTAGCTGAAATAACTTTCTCAAGTTTGTAATTCCTAGGCTGTTAAGAATAGTGTCTTAAATCCTAATAAAATCAATTCAACTCTATGCTTCTAGGGGACTGGATAATGTTTTGATTCTGATCAAAAAAGAGAAAAATGCTTCTTTAGACATCCATGTCTCTGTTGTCCATATTTACCCACTGCTGGCACACGGGGCTGCTTACACTTTGCTGTGTTTCTCCATCACATGGGTTTCTAATCCAAGTGCTGTAAAATGTGGTGCTTTACATTGCCAGACATTGATATAAATACACTTTTCTCGCACTTTAATGTTGTGATTGCTTTGAGCTGAGCTTGCAATGGCCCATATTCTGTATAAGAGTCAATGGGAATGGTATGGCTGAAAATGTGAAAATCTCAATCCTTAGTTATTAAGTGCATTCCTAGGAGAGACTTAGTTGTGACATGGAACTGTAGGCAAGAATTCAAATGATTCATGTGCTCTTGACAGGGCTGTCTCACTCAGACTGCTCTTTCCAACTATTTTAATGAAAATCGCAGAGATAGGGGAAATTCAATACAACACAGTGGTGCTGCATTTGAAATCCAGAGCTTTATAAGCTTCTGTTAATTTCTTTTTTTCCTTGGGGCACCTACTGAACTAAATAATGATCTTTCTATAGAAAAGATTATGGAAGTATGTGTAACGAGGGTTAGGAGCCAGATGGGTGGTGAGGCTCTGTGTGGTTGAATGTTTACATTTGAAAAAGGCTTTTGGACCTGGTTTGGAAAAACACCAGTCAGGGAATAGTGCCTGCACAAAAATTCATGCTATGGAGGTGGGATGGGAGGTGAATGCAAAGGTGCAGGAGTCACAAATGAGTTTGAACTCATCAAAGACCGTGGGTAGAGGGAAGCCCCTGTTCTCCACCAGTGTACAGCTCTGTGTCTTTGCCTGCCTTGTGAGGAGGGCGCCAAGTTTAGAAGCCAGAAAAATGCCCTGTAGTAACTTTTTTGCAGGTATTTTGTTCCAGAGTTGGGGCAGTGAAGAAGGAGCCTTCTTGGGGATCCAGTCCTGAAGTACAAAGTGTCTCCATTAGGAGACTCTGTTCGTGTTTTCAGTTTGCATGTGAGGAAATGGGGAATGTTAAGATAATAATGTAATCTGCGGGCAGTAAGTAGGCAAGTCTGTGACCCGGCTGGGATCAGATTCCAATCTCCTGAGCCTCATGCAGTGCTTTGTTGTCTCTTCCATCAAGTGTCTTTTTCTGCTGTACATCTTAATTAGCAGCTTATCCTGATCTAACAACTAAGAAATAGCTTCATAGTGCAAACAGTAACAGTATGGGCAGATATGTGTATAAAATTGTATTTTTTTTCTAATCAGAGCAGGGGTGCATGCCTCTGAGACACTTTACAATGTGCTTGGAAGGAGAAAATGTGGACTCCAACCCCTCAAGTAGGAAACTACTGCTTTGGGTGAAAAGCTGATGCTTTTTTCAGGCAAATACAAAGGCAAGTTTCATATGTGAGAGCTGAGCTAGAAAGCTTGGACTTTTAAATACAATTCTGACTGATTCTGCCAGTGTTTTGTATTGACAATTATGCATTTTCATAATAAGAAAGAGCTGAAGCTAAAGATGTCTGTACTCAAGCTCTTCATGTCACAATGCAAATTGTGCATGTTGTATTTGTGCTAGAAGGCTTGAAGCATCAGGGCCAGATGCTTTTTTATCTCTGAAATTGCTTAGGTCCATTGATTTCAATAGACTTGCACCCACATGCAGTTACAGCCAGCAAAAACAGGCTTTTGAGTCTCAGAAACACACCATGAAGATAGCGAACAACATCTGTAGCATAGCAACAGGAAAGCCTTTATGCCTTTCTCATTTATGGCTGGTCTCAGACCCTGGCAATAATAGTGAGCATATGCTGGAAAGTTTGCTTTCTTTTGGTCAGGCCAGTCAAATTGTCTGGGAGTGTAATGCCAACCAAGTTTAAAAAAACCAGATATGGAAGTGGTGCAAGGACTCAGGTTTGAGAAACCTCATCTTTGGTTCAGTGCTAAGGTTTGGGAAGACATCACACAGCAGCGTGACTCCATGATTTCTGTTTGCTTTCCGTAGCATTAACCTATCCCCTGTGTCAAGTTTGGCCTTCCTGATTCCATTAGAAACTAGGCCAACAGGGTGGCATGTTTCCTCCCAGGCAGTGCTGTTGCATGCTGTGTGGGCAGCAGAAGGCCCAGGCTGCCATCACATAGCAGGCCCTTCCTGGGAATGAAAAAAAATTGCCTTTTGTGCACAGCAGAGAAGGAGGTTCTGGAGCTGGGAAAATAGTTGGGGGCTGTGAGCAGGCAATTAAGTATTCCTTGGGATCAGCATCTCTGCTTGTGATAATCAGCATTGAGGCCTGAGATCAGTGTGGCACCTGCTGATACAGCTGCTTTTTGCCTGTTGTCAGGTGTCTCACAGTCTTATGCAAATAAACCATGTAAGAAAATTAATTACTTAGATCAAGCCATTCTGGAAAGAATATTACCAGATTCTGTACCAGCCAGCCAGACACCTGAAAGATGTCTTATATTTACACAAATGCAGCAGTTGTGTTTTCCCCAGTATCTGTGTTTTTTACATTATTTGGCTTTAATTTCTTCAAGGGCAGAGTGGGGAGTAGCATGAATGTTGTAACTATGTCTTCCAGTTACACAACCAAAAGAAATAGAAAAAAGCCTTCTGGGTGTCTTCTACATTCTGGGATTTATTAGGTGTCCACGTGCTGACAGAACAAGATGGGGAATTGCTTTCAGTGTTCATTTGTTACCATGTGAGATGGAAGAATCAAGTCTCACAAAAGTACTGTAGCACAAGAACTTGGCTTTTTTGTTTCTGCTCATCATGGGCAATTCCCTCCCTTTTTTAAAAATGGTTTTATGGTGTCTCAGTGAATAGACAAAAGTGATTCTGTTTTCACAAGTTCAGTACCGGGGAGAGCACCTTACATGTAAAGGATATTTCAGAACAAAATCTAGAGCTGAGTTTGAAGTGTTTGGTCTGTTCCTACAGCACTACTAATCATTAACTAAGAATAAAATAATATGCAGTTCAGAGAAATGCTGTAATCTGTTCATTCCTGTGGGAAAATATTGCTTTCACTGTGTTCTTTGGGGCAACTGTAATAATTTGAAAGAAAAGAGGTTAGGAAAATGTGTTCTGCTGCATGTCAGCTGAAGCAGTTCTGTGTTTTCTTGGCTACTGTACTGACACAAACCCATCCATTCAGGAAGATGATAAAACCAAATGCGCCAAAAGAAGCAGCTTGCCAGTTGTCCTACCCAATCCCATGCTAGGACCTGATGGGTGAACTCAAACTTGTGTTGTGCTTGTGTTACTCCTGTCTGGAAAGGCCAGAGAGCAGTCAAAAGAGAAATGGGAGACGCCCAGACCCAGCTCCTGCTGGTGGGAGGACA
The DNA here is from genome assembly GCA_013397915.1 of Daphoenositta chrysoptera. Lineage (NCBI taxonomy): Eukaryota > Metazoa > Chordata > Aves > Passeriformes > Daphoenositta > Daphoenositta chrysoptera. The sequence continues at coordinate 295,610 of VZRO01000581.1, read as the reverse complement.
CCACTCTGGGAACCCCAGAGTCAAACTCTTCGGTATCGTGTGGCTGCAGTGAAAGCAGCAGGTGTCCAGATGGGTGGGCCTTGCAGCCTGTTTGCTGAGGCAAGAAGGTTCAAATTCAGCCCAGCCATACATGGAGAGGCTTCCTAGTTGGAGGAGACCTGTGGGTTTAATGGAGGACGTGCTATTTAGACCCTGCAGGTTACCTGGACAAGCAATGTGATAGGTAATTTCTTTTGAGGTAGGGTCCAAGTCTGATTTCTTTTCTTTAGCCAGAAGTCAGGAGCAGGATGTCCGTTTCCTTTATGCTGACTTCTCCCACCCTTCCTCCGTGAGTCCTCATGGTTATGGAAAGACTTGACTGGCACAAGGGGGCTGCTCTTGTGTATGGAACCATTTCCTGTATTTCTCTTTGAGAAGATGAGTTTTGAAGATGCAAGCACTCTCCTTTGGGAGTAGTATTCATAGGATGGATCATGGGTGCTGGTCACTGATGTAGTTGATGTAGTCTTTTTTTAAATTGTAATCTGTTTAGGCAGCTAAGGAATGAAGCTGAGGCTGAAGGTTACCCAGGTCTCTTCAAGGTTACAGAGTATATTTGCAGGAGAAGCAATCTGCATCTTGTTTTTAATCTTTAGAATACAGAAGAGAGTAGGCAAGCCTCAACTTTATTGTGGTCATGAATCATGTGTCTGGGCACAACAACTGTGATTTGTGTTTTCAGGGCATTTTTAAAGTGCATGACTTTGCATGACTTGCTCTTGCAAGTGGAGAAAAAAAAGAGAAAGACATTTAGATTAAGTGGAATGACTGAGACTTGGTCTAGAAGTTTTAAAAAAGCAGTGGGGTATTTTTCTGTATTAAACATCAGTTTAGAGTCTTTGAGCAGGAAAGCCTAAGATGAGCTTTACAGGTCTGGAAATATTGCTGGCCTGTTTGCAAATCCTGTGTTTGCCTCTTGCACAGAGCCCTTTGTAGCTGGTAGCAGGGGATGGCATTTTGTGGAACCTTCTATCAGTGGGCAACATGACCCAGCCCTGCAGCCAGGCCAGTGCAGGCTGAGCCCTCGCTCTGAAGTTAAGGGGGTGGTCAGTGCATTCTTCTCTATAATGGTGCAGAGTAGACACTGCCCTGCCTCTATTAGACTGTCTCTGCCTTCATCAGGAGGCCGTATATGCTCCCTAATTAGCTATATACAGCAGTTGGAAGTTGAAATTTGAGTATAACTTCAGTAAGGGCATATGTGGAATCAGAAAGACATAGAGAAATGGGGTAAAGGTCTGAGTTTTGCATTTGCAGTTGCAGAGAAAATGAAGGGGGATGTAAGCCCACAGAGTGTTTTTCATACCAACTTTCACAAGGGCAGCAGATCTCAGAAGGCTGTTATCTACCCTATGAGTCTGAAAACAGACCCTGGAGCAGGGGATAAGCAAAAATGATGCTGTGTTATAGAAAGCGTTTGGGACTTGGTCTGGTCACATTGCTCTGGGTCTGTTTTCCAGGCAAATTGAACAAAATATTTTAGCTGTGAAATCCTGAGAAACAGCCTTACTGACAGTAAAATGTCAGTGCTTGCATTTCTAGAAAGGCTACTTTCTTTATCTGATTGGTTTCCTCTGCAAGTATGCTACTTAGTTTTGAAGGTTCATGTGAATTCAGTGTGTCTCAATCCATGTGCAAGTAGACTCTTTTCATGGGAGCTGTCACATTCACTACTTTGACTTAAAGCTGTCTTTAATTCTCCTGTTGAAATCTTGCCCTCCTCTGGACATGTTTTCTGATTTCCCCTTGATTAACAAGTATTGCTGCAGACCCTCTTCTCCACCAGTGAGCAGTGGCCCAGGGTGTATTGGTGAGTTGTTGGGAGATGGGCAATGCTCTTGCCCCCATACATGTCGTGTGTTTCAGAGACACACAGCCTGTATATTTTGTGGGGCATTGTGTCTCTCCCTGTGATTGTGTATCTCCTCTTGGTCTTGTGTAATGTGGTTGTGCTGTGTTGTGCTAGGTCATGCTTTTAAACCACAGGACTTCTGAGTGCTGATTGCAAACTGAAAAGGAAAGACTTCTTGGATTTTCAGCCAGAAAACAGTAGAAGACATGACCTTTCTTCTGCTCCTCGGGGTGGAGCAGAGATCATTGTAGTGTTCTGCTTTGAAACAAATTGGTAAATAGCAGGGGTGTTTTGATCTGTAACAGGTTAGCTGCTAAGGTCTTTGTAGTCTTCCTAGGTGCTGAAGGAGATGGAGTGGAAAAGACATTTCATAGAGATAAGAACTTGGAAAGAAAATTATTGTAGACATGTAGAAATAGCTTATTCAGGCAGGAATAACAAAATCTAGGAAAGTTAGGCCAAATGAAGCAGTGCAGATGAAAGTTTTGCCAGAGCATGGAGAATAGGCTTTAACTAATTACCGTGATGAGGTTAAATCTGGGATAGTGTAAGCTACAGGGAGTGCAGCAGCTATGAAATAAAAATGGCCAAAAGTTCAGTGCTCAGAGGCAGGTAAATGAGCCGTGCTGTAGGACAGGGCAGAGGCAGTGCCAGAGCTCCTTGGAGATGTGATTCCAGAGGTGAGGTATTCTGGTGTTGTCCTTGACAAGGAGAACAGGGCTGACAATGACTGACTGTGCCTTCTGTGCTAGTTTAAATTCATAGGAATTTGCTGTGATGCAGTTAGTACACTATGGTCCGCACATAAAGAGTTGGTGAAAAATTCATGACCATTGTTTTTTACAGTTTTCATATTTTGCAGTACTCTGTAGCCGTGTATGATACAGGAGTCTAGCAGACACGAGCCTTGTGGGAGTCTGGAGGAGCCCCTGACCTGCCTCTTGATGAGCAGGGTGCAAAATTGATTTAAAGACTCTTTAGTGGAGAGAGGCACAATGTTCAGCCCCACATTTTGTAAGAGCATGTCTTCATGTAGTGGGAACAGCATTGGTTTCTGGTATTAAATGCTACAGGTGAATAAAGGGAGAGACAGTGTCTTAAATATCTTGAACTTCAATTTGTCTTCTAGTAAACAAAACTTCCAGATCGCCTTTTCTGTTTGCTGATTGTTGGAAGATGGATTTCCATTACCAAACATGATTATGACCTGAGTTTTTTTCCTGAGCTTTCAGTATTGATTTCATGACGAGTACTTGGGAAATACACAGTTCTACATGTTATGGGATGCTTCTTTGAAATGTTTTTCTTTTAAAATAACAAATGGAACAAGATACTTGTTAGAGTACTATAGGAACAGTTGTTGTATGATTGTATTATGAAGGGTCTAAACTAGGCATAAAAATGACTTTAAAGCCTAACTTCTGAATTACTGTAATTTTTGACTATTACATAATTCTGAGAGTAAGCACCAGGAGGTGACAGCACCGCCACATACTTGTGCATTCAGGTAAGGAGTCCGACCAACTTACCTGCACTTCCTAGACCAGATGTTTTATGTGTTACATATTTAAAAGTGCAGTTTCATATAACTTCTTCCCCAGACCAGTCCTTTCTTACGGTCTAGATTTTGGCCTTCATACCCATGTCTGCAGCCCAGCAAATTTCTGTAATTTAGCACTCCTGCAGGTCCCTCACTGTTGTGCTGGCTGCATGAGAGCCAAACTCTGCTGCAGCATTGGATTTGCAGGACAGCAATGGGAGTGTTAGGGGGAAGAAGGTGCTAGTCAGTATGTGTGGAGAGCAGAATATGGTCCTTAACAAGTACAGAAAAAAGGTGCTGGGGATGGGGGAGTTACTGAGTTCTTAGAAAAGCTGGTGAATTACAGACCAATGTAATGGAAACAGTAGAACCAGACTGAAAAATTTGCTCAGCGAGGTCATGGAAGCTTAGCAAGTGGTAGAAAAAAGTCCCAGGTTTTCTTGTTCTTTATTAGTGTGGTATCAGGACTGATGCAAAGTCTGGTGTGCATGTATGTGTGTATGTATGACCACGACTGGCTTTGAACACTGTGATGGCAGAGCATAGAGTATTATCTCTGTGAATCTTGGTCCCGTGGCCAGCAGAAAGTGCAAGTGGGTTTCAGGCAGGGTGTGCTCCAAGCCCAGTTCTGCTATTGATTTCCTGGGTGACCTCAGGCAATTTAACAGTAGGGGTACTGATACACTTAAGGTGCTGCAGAACCATGCAGCACGTCTGCTGTCCTTTCGTGCGCATTAGTAGTGTTGCTCTTGGGAAAACTGGTTTCATAAACAAAAACAAGCTTTCAGAGAAGAGTTGGCATAATTTGAGAGAAGCCTATGGTTTAGTGTCTGCAGAGCACCGGGGAGTAACTAGTAAAAGCTGCTTGAAGTCCTAGCCAGATGACACAGCCAAATTGTCATTATCATTGCACATCACAAAATTTGTTTGGGAGGAGATTCAGCTGTTTGTTCATTCAGGGCTTAGACCAACAACACCACCCTGCAATAGCAGCCACATTTGTGCAAACATTTCCTCATTCTGTGACGAAAGCACTCATATTGACAGGTAGGAAATTTTTGTATTAAAAGGCTTTGCCTGTAGCTGTGGACCTGGTTAAGTAATATGCTATTAAGCTCAATTAGAGTGGTACAGTGAAAATAGATGTACTACTTGTGCAAGGAAAGAGCATGTAAAGACCTGAATAAATGAGGTGTTATGAATAATGCTCCCTTATGTGAGTAGAGCCACTGAAGTAAGGGCCTCTGCACCTCTGTTTTGTGGTGTTTCTGTTATGGTTTTGTTGACTTTGTTTTGATGCCTTATGTTGACTGGAATATTTTAATGTTTTTATTATAAAATTCAGTAACTGAAACTTGCTAATGCAAATGAACGAAGTGGACAAAGTATCTTCTGGAATCTTTTATGCTTTGCTGGTATGGACTGGAAAGAGACAGCCTTTCTGTTCCCTTTCTTTGCAACCATACAAGAATGCAAGTTAGGTTGTCCTGTGATAGCATGCTGTTTGGAGTGAGTGTAAAATCATCATATCCCTTCATGATCCATGTAATATGTGGGAAAAAAATTTCTATCTAGTAACCGATGAGGACAATTTCCTGTAAGCCAGTTCTTGTGGTCTCTGGTCTCCAGTCAGATCCATTTTTACTGCCTTTTTCTTCTTTTTTTTTTCCCCCTTCCCCCTAATTTATTTTTGCTTGAAAAGAAAAAGGTGTCTGTTTAACAGTGGTACTGTCATGATTCTTACATGCAGATAGGCTACAGTTCCAAAAGGCACCAACAAAGACCTGAAGATAATGTGTATTCTGATCACCTTGAATTAAAGCTTTTGAGCCACATTATAAAGTCAGCATTAGTGCATGAGAGCAGAAGAAAGTGAACATTTGCCTGTGCTGGTTATCATCGTTGAGCTAAAGCCAGGTCCAAGTAATTTGGTCTACTGTAGCCAAAAGTGTTTTGTTCCTGACACTGCTGACACTTAGGCTGAGGTCACATAAGGATTTAGGAGCATATAAGTAGTTGCAGTAGAAGGCCTGATAATTCACCTGACTAGTGAATAAAGCTGAGGAGACTTACACTGATAGTGCAAGAGGAGTCCAGCACTGTCCAGTCTGGTGTTAGTGAAGGAGGTCTGAATGTATGGGCAGAGTGAGCAAATTAAATGGGGTCCAAGTAAAAGCGCAGGAGGGTAGAGATGTGAGAGGGGAGTAATTTAGAACAGTCGTTTTCCACTAATGTAAATGGAAATCCTGGCTGCAGCTGTAGAAGTCATGACTTGCCTGGCTGCAAGTCATGTGTGTATTTAAAACCAGTCTCAGTCTATTTGAACTTTCTTCCCAAGACTTAGGAATCTGTGAATCTTTCAAAAAACAGTTAATGTCATGCAAGAGAGTGAGTCGGAGATACGAGTCTATGATAGAAATTGGGCTTGAAAGGCATTCTGATAGCCAGGTTCTTAGGAGTGCCAAAGGAGAAAGGCAGGGCAATGCTTTGACAATTACTGTTTCACAGATCATAGTGTCAGCTTTGGAGTGCTCTTTCCCCCTCAACTTTGCAAATTTCGTTTCTGGACTGGATCGAAAAAGCTGCGCACTCTGCAAGCAAAAAGCCAGAAGTATGCAGTGTACGCACAGGGCACAGGGTGGGTTTCCTAATAAAGGGACAGTGGATGTGTGTGTTGGTTCTTGCAAACAGATGCCCTGGTTAGTACCCGCAGTAAGGTAATTAGATATTTAATTAGGAAGATGAGTATACCTGCTTTCCCATAGGTAGTAACAATTGACAAAAGACATGGAGAACTTAGCCTCAGGAGTCATTTGGAATCTGAAACACAGTTTGTAGAAGTCAGATCTAGCAATTGTTGGATTTTCCTCCTGTTACATTTGTGTGTTGAAGGGTTGTTGGTTATGTTTTAAATGTTAACCTGGTTATTCTAGGATGAGCACATCTGGTCCTCTGGTCTTGGAAATGGGAAGCATTTTAAAAATTGCCTTTAGGTTTTTCCTGTGGTTTCTGGATAATGATCCTTGGAGCTGCTTGTTAGTTTTCAGTGAACAGATGCTTTCATGTATTTTTAAGAAATAGATTATATTCAGAAAATGAGCTGAAATGGCCTTTTTGTAAAATGAGATGTTGGCAAATTTTTTGTGCTACAATGACAACAAATCATCATTGGCAGATTTGAGAGGAGGTGTGACTTCTGCCCTCTTGACAAGGTGCCACTATTGCTTTGAAACATTGCTGGGGGGCAGAAAGAGTGTTTCTGGTCTTCACTGGACACAGCTGCAGCCTTCACAGCAGTAGTATTGGACTGACATTTTGTTGCAGGAAATCATCTGGTTATTGCATGTTATTCCTGGGAGTTGCAGCATTACTTCAACTAAATACTGTTGGGTAGACGGGTAGTGATGTTTGCTGTGAATCATCCTCACTAATGAACCTCTTTGATAGAGGAACAATAGTTACTAGTGAGATGACATGGCTGTTCTGAATCCCTATGCCTTTTTATCTTTATTACCTTCCATGAACTATTTTGCAAATTACCATTGGGCTGAAGGGCCTCATTCTCCTCATTGTAGAAACAAATATGTTGGTGTGAGTGGAAGACACCTGTAATAACAGGAGGGGCTTTTGTTATTTTTGCTCTCCAAAACTGTTTGCTTCTGTTGTGTTTTTATTCTGTTTTCATTTTACATTTAAATAATTATGAATGACTGGAAAACCTTGAATCAGTGGTATTGGAAGTGCTGCAGGTAGACTGTTTAACGGTATTTTTGAAGTGCCAAATTGAGGAACATAGACATTAAATGATAAAGTTGATACAGTTGTCTTGGAATACTGCTATTTCCCATCACTTTAGGAAATGATAGGCTTCTTCCCTCCAGAAAAGTAATGAAGTACAGTCTTAATTTTCAAGCCCATAAATAGATTCTAGAGGATTATGGGTATGATTGAAGCTATTCTCTTACCTAAGAGTTTTTTCCTAGGCTGTGGCCTGAAGCCTGAGATATGAATGTGGCTGTTTGTTGTCTGTCTGCTTAAACATCTTTCTTCTCTTGGCTCCTGGTTGTGCAGAAGAGATGTTAGTGAACTCAGCTCCTGTCCTAAGAAGATCAGCCTCATCGTCAGTGAAACTGCTGAGTGAATGGAACAAAATGTGCAAAAAAATATTTAAAATGGAGATTATCTATTGCGTTGTCTGGAGTCCACTGTGCCTGAGGATGGGGTACAAGATTGGAGGAAGCACTGGTCATTCTAGCTTACCATCAATGCTTACCATCTCAAATACCATCTACCTGGTGCATTGAGAGCATAGGAGTAGGCCACTTTAAAAAAAAAAATCTCTTGTGTAACCCAGAATACATCTCTCTAGAGAAAAAGCGTGGTTATACTATGAGAAAAGGGAGTTTACAGCTGTTTAGTGGCACATCAGATGAAAGAGACAGTTCCTTTCCAGTTACAGGTGAAACACTTGATGCTTTTGGTGGAACATGCTTGGTATGTGTACATGTTCATCTGTGCAACTTTCTTTTTCCTTGCAAAATTGAACTGCACACTATTTTCCCCGTCTTTGGAAACACACTGATTCCTTGTTTGACTTTAGACTGATTTGAGCTGTAGAATTCTGACCTGCTCCCCACTCTGATTTTAAATGTTCTCAGTGAGGCAGAGGAATGAGCGCTCTAGGTGAAGCATGCAGAATCAGTCCAGGAGATGTCTATGGATGCAGGTGTGGACCAGGCAGTAAAAGCAGATTCTTTAGAAACTTGAGAATTGGCAGAGGAGGTAAAGAGGTTTTGTGCTTCTGTGTGTGGAAACCAGTTTGTGGCAGTACTTCCAGGGCTGTCCTAGTGGTGGTTTAGCTCATGAGAAAACATCAAAGGCCATGAGTAATTGCATTCTCCAAAGCTCCTTTCAAAAGCAGAAAACCATTATGGAAGTGATGCCACAAAGGCTCACCCAAATGGGTGGTGTTATCTACACAGTTTCTGGCATTTAGTCAGCTGTCCTTCCAGTTCAGTAATACTGAGTCATACCTTTTGTTTCTGCCCTTCAAGTCAACAAGGTATCTCTCTTGTCCTCTACTCATGCAAAGCAAGAAAGGATTTGAGACACTTCGCAGACAAGAGAGCAGGGAAAGTTTCAGCAGCAAGAGGACCACTCCAGCTGGTGCTCAGTCTCAGGGCAAGGAATGCAGTGATGAGACCTGTGTGAGGAGCTGAGTTTCTCAGCAGCAATGTGAGTCACATTCCTACATTCCCAGCATGTGTTGGGCACTTGGCAAAGGGGTGGCTTTGCTGGCCATTTATTTGGTGGAGACTTTTCTCCTAAAGCAGGTGGTCTATTGAGAACTTATCCCTGTATTTCTAAAAATCACTGTCCTGTATCCTTTTTATTTCCTTATCTGCTATGTATCTTAGACTTTGTCTTTTATCCTTTTCCATTTTTTTCTGTTTTCTTCCAGTTTCTTTTTTTCCTGATCCCTTTAATGGAAGGGGTATGTGTATTAGAGTAAGTTTTAGCAGTACTTCAGAAAACAGGTAGGTTTGCTTTTGTATGGGAGACTTATATCCCTTTTTTGTGTTGTTCTTGTAGTAGGACAGCAAATAGGACATGAAACACCCATGTTTTGCTCAGCCTTTAATGACATGCCATGTTTTATACAAGCTATGAAACTTGATATTGCTTCTTTCATTTAAAAGGCTGTGTGCACTTTTTTCTTTGATGTAATTCAGTTGATGGCAGTGGGGTTTTTCCTGACTTACACGAAGAGAAATGAATAGGCAGTGAAGAGCAACACAAGTTCACACCCAGTGTGTGTTGACTCACTTGCTCATTGTGTTCTGTGTAGCAGAAAATGCTTTTATGGTACCCCTGAGGAATGTACCCAAGTAGAGCCAAGTTTGAGATGAGGTATGAGTTTAACTGAGGGCTCTGCAAAGCCAGGGATTATCGCATGATTTGTAATGAAGGTGAAAATCGATGTTTTAATGTGGGAAAGGACTAACATTCACTGACCTGACCAATTAACATGCAAGACTGTGGGTTTTTAAATTGCATTTCTAATTAAACTGAACCAAAGGGTTGTTTTAGATGTCTTCTGGACAAAGAGTTGCTGCGATGAACACATGAAACCCTGCTTGTGCACAGGGGATGAACAAGACAAATCTCCAGAAGCCCCTGCCAACCTGAATAGTTGGTGATTCTGTTCTGGGAATGCACAAGGACATATGATTTTATTGAAGTAGCTTGCTTTGTGCTCTCCTTAGTTGTCTGACTGTGTGTTTCATTTGGGACGTTTCCAGTCTGTGAAGTTACCTCATCTCAAATTTCTCCTTGCCATCTCATTCCCTCTGCTGGGCCCCGATCTTAGATGTTGATGTTTCATCACTATGGTCTAGGAAACTGTTGCCTTTTTATGGTAGTTCTTGCACCTCTCTTAGCTCTGATGGATTTTGCAATGTGAAATAAGATGCAGGCTCCAGCCCATCAGGCTTCACTGCGGCAGGCCAGAGATTGGCTTTATATCTGGATCAAAGCATCTGAAGTGTGTAGGTGGAGCCATCTTCTCCAATCTACTGGTAGGGTGTCAGTAGCTTGCTTTACCTTTCCCATGCCAAAGCTGGCTAGATCCCATTAATAGTCTGGGCCTGTGGCTGAGATGCTGAATATTACTAATCCCTTCGTCCAGAGAGCTTGGGGTGAAGCATCCTCTCAGCATCAGCCAGGGACTTACAATATGGATGATGGATAAATCCAGTCTTGAAAGCAGGCTCTTCAATGATGGTGTAGCCATGTGCTCAGTGTCTTCTGTTCTTCTGGGACTCCAAGGACAGCTTGTTTCTGCCTCTGTGTCTTTGTGGCTCAGTTTTCTCTTCAGCCAATGCTCTGTTGTGTCCTAGTTAGCTTTTTCTTCTGTGTACACAAACACTGTGTGGCTCTGAAAAAGAAACATCTTGCTATCCTGTGTACAGCATTTTTAAGTTAATAAACAGAGATGTTGCCATTACTCATCTAGGGGAAGAAGTAGCACTAAAACTGGTGAAGTTTTTGTTTAGGACTGTAATTAAACTTCCAGACTTGGGCAATAAAAATTCAATATACCAAAGGTTTATGCCTGGGAATTCAGAGCCTTTTTTTTGTTTGTTTTGTTTTCTTGTTTGGTGTTTTGGGGGTTTTTGGAGGTTTTGTTTGTTTGATTTTTTGTTTGGTTATTTTTTAGTTTAGTTTGGGGTTTTTTGGTTGTTGGATTTGTTTTTTTTTTAATTAAGGATTATTTTGTTTGATGATTAGATGAAAGGGACCAGAAGTAACTAAATCAGCCAGCAAACCTGCCAATGACTCTGGTGGTTTTGTTGTGAAAACTGTCAAATAGTTGACACACAGCTCAAATTGCGTACAGTGCTCAATGCCAAAGTAAATCATTTAGACTATTAACCTTGGGACTTGCAGAGGGCGAAATACAGAGCCTTGCTGGTTGGAGCACCTGTAGTAGCTCAGCATATGGTGGTGTATGTGTGGAGGCTTCTAAATAAATGCCAAATGTCTTCCAAGTTGGCTGAAGGGAATGGAAGGGAGAGGGGTGAGTATCTTATAACTTTAGATGTGTTGCCATGGTGACATGAGCCAATAAACTAGAGCAAGCCTGGGAGTAATCTATAATTGAGAAGTATAGGAGAGGCAAAGTGGCATTGCTGTTTGCAGAGATTCAGGTACATAATGGGGAACCTAACGCTACATTCATTGTGCTCAGTCCTGTCCTCTTTCTGAGGAGTACTTACAGTTTACCTGCTGCTGGTTTTCAAGGGCTCCCTGCCACTTGAAACACATACATTTGTTTAATTTAACAGTAAGTTGTTGACCCCTGCCAGCATCTGATCCCAATCAGGGGTTCTATGTACTGCTCAAATAGGGTATACATGCTGCATCTGGTAACCATACTGTAAAAGCAAAGCACATTTTGGTCTGTAACTTTGGGAACTGCTGGTTCTGTATTTCAGTTGCACTTTGGAAGCTGGATAGTCCTGTAAAGACATAACCCTAAAGCCTCGAGTCAGCAATGCCACCAAGCGCATGATTTACTCTTAAGTGCTTAAGTGCTCTAAGTGAGGATGGATAGCCCAAGTGCCTAAAGTTATACAGATGCTTAAATGCTTTGTAAACTCAATGTTTAAGGACTTTATCCCAAAGGATGTTGTAGAAGCTTCCACTGAAATAAGTAAGGATGAAGGAGTCCTCATGCAGTGTCAGCAGCTACAAGAATTGTATGAAAGAAAGAAAGCACGTTACTGCTATTACATTCTTGCATATTTTACCATGTAAAAATAATCAAAATTACTTCTGGGTTTGGTTTGGGTTTTGAGGGGTTTTTGGGGGGTTAGGGGGTGCGAGGTGGAGTGGGGGTGTGTCGTAGGATAAGTATTTGGATAATGTAATTAGCATTAAAACCTACTTTAATTATAAAACCAGTATAGGTGGGATGTGGAATGGGATTCCACAGACAATACATCCTTTTGAGGTTGTGAATAGTGTGAATTTTCATTTCTGTAGAGTTTTATAAAAAACGTTAAAATAAGAAGAAAGTATTTTCATTCAAAATCACATGATTTATGATCACATGGTTTATGATCCATCCCTTACAACAACTTTCAAACTGATGTTAAACATACTGGGATACTTGTCTTCTAACATTACTAAAAAGTGTTAATGGAATCGTGCACTTTGTTTTACTTGGGTTTTAAACCTGAGAGATACTTTACAGCAAACAAAACATTCCTGGTATAAAATGTTGACTGTCCACCACATCTAGGGTTTTGCTCTCTAGCCCCAGTTGTTTAAAATAATAAAAAAAAAAATCTGCTGCTTTCATCAGTAGTTGCAGTATTTAAAGTAGTAGTCTCTGTCTAGAGAAACTGTGTACTTACACCACGTAAATGAAGAAATTTGTTTGGTTTTTTCCCCCCTTTGATATTTAATGATGATTGAGACAGCAGACTCGTTGGGACAGAAATCTTCCACTGTCTTTCAGTAATACCAGCATTTTCAGAATCTGAAATTTTTTTTTTGTGACAGAAGTTCCCACCAAATGAAAATAGGTGGATATAGCTTCAGGCAAAACAGCATTTTTACTCCACCAAGAAAGAGGTCCTGGAGTTGCTAGAAAATCTGTTTGTGATATGCTTTTACTGCTCATTTTCCATAAAAACATCAATCCTGTATAACACCTACATATCTATATAAATAATCTTGCTGTGTGTTTGTACACTACCTGGGTACAAGGCAGACCCATTCTCAGCTGTTTCCTGAACACTGTTATGATCAAAATAAGCAGTAATGAGGTTTGGCTTAACCTTTCACAAAGGGGTGTTGGGGAGAAGCCTGGTCCTGGCAAGAATGGGAGAAGCTGTAATTGTACAGGGATTATAAGGAATGTAAAATTCTAAGATGCAATCACTTCTGCAGAGCAATTGAGCACCAGTATGAGTTTGTTTGTGGTTGTATGGCTGGGTTTTTAGTACTGCTGGTGAGACATGTAAGCTGTGCCAAGCCTTGATGTGTAGAAGGCAAACTGAGTCATTCCTCATTGAGCAAATCAGAATCCACACTCCCTACAAGAATGTTTTTCACATTGGTCTGACTGGTTCAATGTGAGACATTTCAGGAAAGAAAAATTTCGTGAATGAACAAAAAATTTCAGCTTCATTGCAGTTTCTCTTTGAATTGGGGGGCAGGAGTGGCAAAACCCAAATAAACCCCCTAAACAGTCAAGAAAAATAGCTGAAAGTTTGTGGATGTTTTTATTCTTGCACTTTCTTGTCATGTTTTTCCAGTTCAGATACTATGTATCCCTTGAACTTCAGTATTCACCCCAGTACGTCTAAGGCTCAAAGTTACATGCAAGTGGAGGGAAAAGGCCATGCATTCTCCCTCCCTCCTGCCCACTCCTCTGTACTCTGCTTAATTATTTTCTGTGTTCATACAAATAAAAAAGATAATTGTTTTTCTCCTAACCTTACTTGAAAACAGCCCTCATTAAACTCTATGGTGAGAAAAGGGTTAGATAGGATGCCAGTGCGTTAAAGGGCTTCTCTGTCTGGCTTGGGAAGTGCCTTATGTAAGGAGCTGTTGCACTGCAGAGCTGAGGGAATGGGGACAGACAGTGCTTTTGAACGTGACCGTAGCTGGGGTCCCTTATGGAGATCTTGCAGCGACTGTGGTGGCCCTGGGAAAACAAAGTGGTGATTCTTCCCGAGTGTCTTAAGTGCATCTGTGCTCCACTAGTTTGGAGCTATGTCTTGGTGTGGCCTTGCTGCTGCCTGCTGGGGTGAAACTGGCACAGAGCTGCCTCCAGCCCTTTTACTACAGACAGGCAATGCAAGGGAGACAAGACTTTGTTATCTAATAGCACCCCACTGCTTGAAGAAATGGCATATGTAGTGTTTTTCTGATGTTCTCCTAGCTGTTTTATCAAATCACTGAACAACCCAGCTAGTGCCTATAAGATGTTAATGGGATTGCTTCTGAATTAGAACTTCCTACAGTGTGCATAAAGTGGTGCATTGCACATCTTGGAAAGTGGTAGGTTACCATCCAGCAGACATGCTCTGTGCTGCCCCTGGCAGCAGGGTATTAGCTTGGAGGGAATGTAGCAGGACAAAATGATGGTGCTGTGAAAATCAAAGCAATGGAGGGGAGAAGCAGCTGTGTTGGGAGCTGCCAAAATTGCAAATAAAATTATTTGGCGGGGTTAAGGAAGTTGGTTAGCCAGAAGTTAGAGCTTCTTTCCCAGTCCCTTCGCTGTAGTTCAGAGATGCACTGCATAGAGCGGTGCTACTGCTGCTTAACTTTTGATTCATTGTCCTTACTGATAGAAAGTTCCTCCAATACTATATAGATTTTTAATGCTTTAATGATCTGTTTTTCATGTCCACTGCATGTGTTCTCTGTTGTGCACAGTAATCTTGTGAATATTTGAATATGATACTTTAATCTCTGATATTGTCTGAACTTCCATTAATTTAGTCTTTCTGCATAGGTCTTGCTTTATTGGAGTTATTTTTATTGCTGTGGCAAACTGGATAGCCAAAGGGAATGAACAATAATCCTCCCAGGGAAATGTGTGTTGGTCTGCGGTGGTGATGGAAGGGCTGCACTGGCCTTGACAGCTGTGCTGAGCAGAGCTGCAGCTGTGTGACACAGGTGAGGAGGGGATGCTGCTGAGGCGCAAATGAAATCAAGATGTGTCTAGTAATGGTCTGAAGTCCCATTTTCAGAATCTGAAAGTTCATTGGCTCAGCAACTGATTGCTTAAATCAGAGGGGTTTTTCTGCCCTGTCAGCTTTATTCTTGGCCACATAAAGTACTCTGAGCAAGTTGCCTTGGAGAATTCAGCCTTTGAGCGCTTCTAATTCAGAAAACGGATTTTCTGGATTGTGAATAACATGTCTGTGTCCTTGTATTTCCCTGTGGTTCTGTCAAACTCAAGTTTTTAATTTTCAGCTTAGAGTGACAATGAGAGGTGGAAGAGTTGAAAAAGGGAAGAACTGCATTCACTTCAAGAAGAAATGTGGTACTTGCACCATTCCAGAGTGCTGTGAGCAGTGATGATCCTGCTGCTTGTGCTGCAGCCTGGGGCAGGCTTTGGTGGGCATGGAAATGAGTGAGCACTTGTTTACCATTGAGAAGCTTGTCTTTCTCTAATATGAGTACAACCCTTCTGCAATACAGCAAACCAACCCGGACTTGGGCATTAGAAGTTTTGTGCCAGGCTGCAATCCTTTAGATATTTATGGTTTGTTTATACAGATGGACATACCTCACTCTACTAGAGAAGTACAGGAGTAGCGATTTAACATGAAGTAGGCTGTGTGACAGTGTAGCAACTACTCAAGCAAACAAGCTACTTTGCACTCTGTGGTAGTTTACCTTTTGTATGTGAATTTCACACAGAGTTCTCATGGTCCTATGCAGGGCTCTGGGGAGACAGCAGAGGGAATCACAGGGCCACCTCAGTATGCTTCTTATGGTGGTGACACTTACGGGTTGGAGGCTGCTGGTGCATGGTCTCTGTGGCTGTGGCAGCATCACTGTGAGCGTGTGACAGACTGGGCTTTGAGAGCAAATCTTATCTTCTGTAAGTGAAAGGAAGCGTGTATGTCCTGGGGTGAGCAAGTTGTGGGGGCTGTTGCATGCTGGTGCAGCTGCACAGCTGTCACACCTAAGTGTAAAGTGAAAAAGGCTGCTGCAACAAAGCAATTCACATCTATTTAGCAAGTGCTCCCGAGTAATTTGGTGGGCTGACACCAGATCCTGACAATACATGTTGAAAGGTTACTGGTCTCATCAATCAGCTTGTGCTTGGCTGCTGCCCTGTTGTGGCTTCTCTTGCCCTATTTCTTCTTGAAGAACTGTGTAGCTGTAGTGATTTAAAGTTTTATCTTTATCCTAACCACAGGAGATAAATGTGATATGGTCAATATTATGACACATCAGATTTCCTTGGTCCGTTTGCTGGCTTCTTATTTAGTTTAATAATGGCTATAAATCTAACAATTCCTGCTTCCACACAGAGCATACACCTGTGTTTTCTGTCATCCATCGCTATAAGAAAACAGGTAGGTGAGGCCAAGATATGAAAGAGCAATTTATAAATGGCTGGTTATCAGAGCTGTGTTTCTGTCATGATGTACGGTGGTGTAAGAGTGAATGATAAATTCTGTTTGGTCCGTAAAACATTAGAGTCAGTTTGGACATATAGCCTTGTAAAGCACATAATGCCATCTCTGAAATAATGCTGGTTTCTTAAACACATGTGCATAACAGATGCTTCTGAAGCAGCTATTTGTATAGGGTGTTTAAGAAACTTTCAGGTATCCTCCTCAACAAGTTTAGTTCATGTTCCTTACCCCCAGGTTATAGTGCTCTCATCTGCTAAAGTCTTAAGTAAGGACAGTTTTCAGGAAGATTAGTTTTGCATTCAAAGTTATGGATATGTTGTTGCTCTTCTTGAAGAAGGAGGTTGTTTCTTTAGTAATCCAGTATGTTATGAAATACACTTTTAGGCAGTGGTGTAAACAGCCATTAGCTTTCAGTAGTAGTTGGAAGAGAGGTGACACACTTTGCAAACTAGGGCAGGCACAGAGGAGTGAGTTAAATTGAATGTTGGCTTATATAAAATGATGGGTGGAGAGTGCTGGTGTCCCATGCAGACTGGGTCAAAGATATACCAGTACAAGCAGCTGTAGAGGCTCTCCATCATTTGACATGACAGAAGGCCTGTGCTTTGAAGCAAAGGACTTGTAGTCCTTGATTTTCCACCAGCATGAGAATGAAACATCCCCAGTAATTTTGTTTATCTGAATATTTGTTATGTTGATTCACAACATTGGCATCAGGCTGTTGAATTAAAAGTTGCTTGACTCTAGACACACTTTGTACTCCCGAGAGTACTGAGGTGCTGCTTTGTATGTGATTGTGCAGATGGGACCCTGGTGTGTCTGGGTGAAACACAAGTGTAGAGCTTATTTCTACCGGCAGTCAGGGTTCTGAAAAAACTTAACTTGCAGAAATGAAGCAATTTGGTCTGTGGGTCCACCCACGAGAAGCATCCAACTGCTTTTCAATAACATGATGAAGATAGAGTATTTGGCATAACAGCCTGGTGTGAGGAGGTGGTGCCTCAGAGAGTGTGCTGAGTCTCTCAGCAGTGGCACAGGACTCTCTGTGGCTACAAACTCTGGAGAGAAGGAATAAAGCCAGCCAGAGTCACATGTCAGTGTTTTGAGGGTTCCTTTAGGTAAAGTTTATTTAGCTTTCCAGGAAGCTGCAGTATTTAATCTGACCTGAAGCAGCAAACAGATGGAGGGATGTATTCTGTCAGAAAAGAGAGCTGTATTTTTGCTTTTACTTCAAGCAAGAGATTTGTAGGTGGCTTGCTTAGTGTTCTATGAATTTGATGCTCTATATATTGCTAAACTGAGCCTATCTTTTGTAAGCAACATAATTTTACAGCCTCCTTATGCTTAAACTACTTCTTCACCCTGGAGTTAAAAACAGGTTCCTTCCAAATTTGATGCCCTGTTAGACCATACGTTCTGCTGCTGCAGGGATCAAGTCATTCATGTTGGCTTGACTGGGAGTTAATTATATCCTCCAGTGGAGCCATGTATTTCACTTTACAGATGAACCAGTGTATTCTGGTTTTGTGTTTACATATCTGAAATGTAGGATTCTTTCAGAATTCATTTCTTTATAAGGCTTTTAACTGAACAGAGGCTCTTTCCTGTTAAATTGAACTCAACTTTCCCAAGTGCATATGTGTGGAAATCTCCCCTTCCCCCTGAGACCATGGCCAGTTAAGAAGAGGAGAAAAGTGAACATTCTTGGGAATGTTTGTTCTCATCATATAATAGCCTCCTATAAAATAGAAACAAAACTAAAATTGTTGCAATGCTGCTTAAGTAAATAACAGTGTGAGTTGGGGCTTGAAAATAGTTGGTTCTCCCTTTTTTTCAGGGTAATCTATTCAGCATTCCAAACTGGCTTGTATTAGGAGCAGACATCACCAGCAAGGTATTTCCTGTCTCCTTTTGCCAAATGCTAATAATAATAATAATAATAACAACAACAATAAAGATTTTAAAAATATACTCAAATCAGAACTAAGCTATGCATGACTTCATTTGGCAGCACAGCACTTGCTCTGCATAACTTCTGTCTTTATTTTTTTACTTATATACCTGCCAAGAGCTTCTGAATTAATTTTTCCCCTTCTCACTCCCTGTCTTCCCTGTGCTGAAGGAAAGGCATAGTGTGTCACATTCTGAGCCAGAGGAACATATGGGATGGGAAGCTCCAGCTGACCAGTTCAAGGGCTTGGCTGTCAAGTGAGGGCAGTGCCTTGGCCACTGAGGCTGGGCTGTCTCTCCCTGTGGTCTCCATCTCAGGCATGCTGCCTCTCCTCAGCACTACTGCTTCTTGAAGGTTTAATTTATTACTGGCTTTTTCTGATGGTTATGTCTCAACTTGGGCTTCCTTCCCAATTGAATTTGGCCACATTGACTGTAAGAAATAGGAGCCCACTTCTTCTTCCCAATCTCCTCTGAAGAGGGAAGAATAGAAACCTGTTTTTTTGTGGAGCACAGGGTCTCTGTTCCTTTACATGGGTGCCTAATCCATGACACATTCTAGTCATGCTCTAAAATGTTTCAGATCCCTTGATCTATGGTTACATCAGGAAAAATGAAATAATGTCTCTGGTACTGAGTGGTAAAGAGGAAGGGCAGTTTGCCTGTAAAGAGTGAAAACCTGATATGCAGTAGATACACAACAAGAAAGCACAGCCTTGCCAACAAATTTCAGTGTCACAGGGAACATCATGAGAACATTTCTGAAGTTTCAGTCCTGCAGAGAATAGCCAGGAAGGAACGAGTGGGAATTTCTTTCTCATTGAGGGCAAAAAAAAAAAAAGTGAAAGTGTTTTAAGTGTGAGACACTAAGCTGCCTCTGCTTGTGAAATGGTGGTACCCTGAAGAGGCAGGCTTAGATTTGTGGCACATTAAAATGAAGTAACTGTTTCATGGTAGTTGATAGTGGTTTATGACACATCAGTTCCAGTTTCTGCTTTGTTAAACATTTTTAAAGCTGCTTCAGTGCACCCAGCTTCCCTTCCTTAACTACTGGGAACTCTGTGAACCCCTGACTTGTTTGTCTCCAGCCACAGCTGGAAATGCTGGATAGGTCCCAGCACCCCATTTTGCCTAGGCAGCACCTGTGTTTTCTGAGGTAAAATCTAATATACAAATATGAACATAATTTCTGGAATCAGTTAGAAACTGTGCATCCACATGATCCTCTGTGTATGTGTGAATTGTTTTTCTTTGGCTTGTTAAATTCATTATAGCTTCCAGTGGAGCCCGATTCTGATGAGCCTATATGGGCTAAAAGGAAAGAAGTAGTTACTGTCCGGAAATCACTTTCTTTTGGCACATGTTCCCTCTAGTCCTTTGTGATCTCACCTGAAGGTTTTTATCTGACATTGGTTTTGGATTGCGTCTGCATTGCTGATGGTACATTTGGCTGTAAAGATGAGGTTTAATTGATTTTCAAGGGTAGGAGAAAATGGTGTTCTTGATAACCATTGCAATTTCAGGTAATGTATGCTAACACTGATGTGTGAGCTGCTCAGAGCTAATAATAACTGGCTGACGTGACCTGACTTGGTGTTAAAATGCCTAGTAGAGCTTGCTGTGGCCTTGTAAAGAGATTTTGTATTTTTGTGTCTGTCTGCTGATGGATCTGTAGTGTACATTTCCCTTGCTTTGCATCAGGATTTAATCACAAATCAGGTTGCTCCAATTATTTCTCCTGCTAAGACTTTGACCTTGTTGTTTTGGCTCCTTAGGGTGGAGGGGCTTTCAAGAGTGGATGAAAAAGCTGTGTTCCTTCCCAGTTTCTACCAGAGGACAAAAAAAGCCATGTAGACCCTTCTCTGCCCATTTCCTGGGGCAGCACATGATTTGTGTGTCTCCATGACATTTCTTGAAAGCTCAGGGTAACAGCCCTACATGATTGATTAATAAATACCTTGGTAGCTTTGACAGGGAAAACTGGGCATCTCATGGCTACTTCAGAAGGTCAGCAGCAGGCTGGAAAAACTGTAGTGTGCTAACTCACCTGACCTGCTATTCCTGCAAAGTTCCCACCGAGGAACTCCCAAGAATAATGAATTTTATTTCAGAAGACCAAGGAAAAATACGGATGAGTTTGGAAATATCAGTGCTGGAAGTAGGGCTTGCCAGAAGTAGTAACAGACCAAACTTGTAAGGCAAACAATGCTGCTCCATGGACTGATGATATCCCCGCATAATTTGTATTAAAAGTAGATTTTACAGGCTCCAGTTTCAGCATGATCCATTCAGTAATTCATATGGCATTCCCATATGTTAGGGTGAGAGGAAGGTGGAAATAGTGGGAGTCGGGGAAAAAGACACTGACTGATCCTTATGCCATTTCAGTTCAGTTAATTGCATGTGTTTAAAATGTTGTAACATGAGCAGATGGGGTGTTTCACAGTTATGTGCTCTGTCTGTGGCTATATATACACACACATATATATATGAAGTTCTCTAGCACTTGGTTCCACAGGGCTGTGCTGAGGCTTTACCAACCACATACGTTGGGTGTGTATGGGTGAGAGGATGGCATCAGTGGTGGGATGGTTTCGGTGATTGAAATTACAGACTCAGCCAGGCAAGAAGGCTAAATCCTTTTATTCAAAGAAGCATCTTAGTTTTATACACTCTCTCTTAGTACATCACATCCTCCTGTGGCAACTTCACCACGCGACCCATCACACACTGCCATGTCAGCAGTACGCCTTCTCAGTGTGTGTCTATAGCGTGATTCAGCCGTCTGTCAGCTCCCGGCACGCCCCTCTCCCTAGGGCTCTGCCCTGTGATACCTCCTCCCCCAGGGTGGGGGAGACAAGTTTCTTTGTGTTGTAATATCTTTTGTGTTGCCATGTGCTATCTGCAGGCATATCTCACAGCCCACAGCTGAACTTTATTCCATCTTTTCTATAGGGAATAACTTCTAGAAGAAGGAGACTTGTCCCTAGAAGCAGTGGTTGTCTATCCTGTAAAGTTGCAGGAATGTGGGTTCCCTCCTCTTGCCAAGATTGCTGGAGCAGCCAGGCTGCTGAGGGCTGCATGCCAGTAAGCACCATTCAGCTTGGGCAGCACTCTGGTTACATCTGGGATAATGTTGTGTTGTGTTATTCTGACCACGGTGAAATCCCACTTCAGTCCTGACTCTGCAATCTCCTTGCTCCCTTTTGCTGGCAGCATCAGCGTCAAGCCTGTGATAGGTCATCAAGTCACCTGGCTGCTTTCTTCAGCTATTTTCTGGTCTTGTTCCCTCAGTTCTGTCCCTCTTGCCTGCCCTCCACCCTGGCCCCTTCCACACAGGTGCTTTTGGGGAAGGGGCAGCCTCCTCTCCGCACAGAGCAGCCTGCCATCCCTGTGCTCCTCCGCAGGAGTGTGGCAAACAGGCTGTTCTCCTTGCTGCCACAGCCCTCCAAGGATAGAGTAAAGCAGATGGCGCCGTGCTTAATAAACAGCCAGCCTGTTTGTCAGCTTGGGCTTTGCTCTGCATGTGTATCCCATGTTTGCCAAAGCTGGGCTTTTCCACTGGAGCCTCTGCTCCTGCTGGGATCTCGTCGGGAAGATGAGGCGCCCCTCCCCTCTCTCCCCAAACTCTGGTCCCTAAGGTCAGCCTTTGCTCATATCAGCTCTTCCCTGAGAGCAGCCAGGCTTTCAGCAGGACCTGTGTTTATGGCTGGGCTTCACTTCGTGTAATGTAATTTCTCTGAATTTTCAGGTAAGACAAATCTTTTATTTAAAATCCACTTTTATTTTCTATTGTTCTTCTCTTAAAGAATTCTTTGGGGTATTCTTTAGCTTTTAAGAGCTTGAAAACACCTGGCTGAACCCAGGAGTTTTGCTTTCTTTCACTTAGACTGGTAGAGACATGTTCGGCCAATTTCAGCATGAGCTGTAAGTGATTTGGACCCAATGGCTCTTTCCTTATAGGGATTTTGTTTCATGGGGTTTTTTTGGATGTGTTAGTACCAGTCCATACAGCACTTGCACCCAATTTTCAAGCTGCATCCTCTTTGCTTTCTTTCCTGGTCTCTGTGGACTGGGAGGTATGAGGAAGGATCTTGTGGCAGCCAAACCACTGTGCTGTCCTCCAAGGATTCCTGTGTCATGCAATACCAGCTGAAAGTACCTCAGCAGGTCCCAGCTGAGACATCACCTCACCTGCAGCTGGCAGGTGTTGTCCATCCGTATTTACACCTGCTGACAGTAAGTTGGTACAAGTGGATGCAGGACCTCGTATTTTGGGGCTGATTTGGGACTGAGGTATTAAGCTGCTGCTGTGTAGATTAAATGGAAACAATACAATAATCTTTTGCCCTACTGTTGGTTAAGAAAGGCCAAATGTGTAGTATAGCTGGGTTGAAGAAATACTTTCTCACCTGGTTTCTGGAAGTCAGGGCGGAGATGCAGGAGCTGGGCTGAGCTGTTGCCTCTGGTTCCAGTGAGCTATTTGGCGCCTTACAGCCCCTTTCCTCCTCCCACCCATTATTTTGTCTCACGCATTAATTTCTTAGCAGGTGCCCTCACACTGGGAGAGCTTTCAGTACTGAAGAGTCTTTGTGGGCTTCAGAAGGAAAATAAGAATAATTGACTGGGCAGTATAGGCAAGGATCAGCTGTCACTACCCTTGGTATACCCAGGGGAATTAAGGAGATTCAGTCCAGTGCTTTTCAAGAATGAAAGATTAGTTCAGGATGAGAGAACCTTTTGGTCTTTTAAAGGGACAAAACCTTGAGCTACAGAAATTGAATAGCAACATGTAGAGTGGTAGTTGAATAAAAATAAAATGAGAGCACAAAAAAAGCTTTAAGCTCTTTAGTTTATCTTATACTCCAAGTTCTCTATCAGATGGCAAGCACCTGCTCAGTGCCTGGCTATTAGGGACATACTGTCAGGAGACTTCTTATCTTCAAGTGATACCTGCCTGTACACTCTGCCTTTTGTTCATCTGCTGATCACATGTTGCAGGAAATCATTTTCTGGTCACAGTGACTTGTTTTTCAAGTTACTGAAGTGTAAAATTGTTTCTACCAAAGCACTACAAAATAAAATAGTTTTCAGTTATTTCTGTCTTGGCTGTATGTTGGAGTCAGTCTGAACCAATGCATGTGTTTATACTTATTAATAAAATATCACTTTATATAGAGAATGTTCTCACACTTGTTTTCTCCCTTGTTCAAGGGAATGAAAAGAGACAAGGAAAAAGCCTTTAAGGTACATTAAGAGATGGATGAAAGCCGAAGTCAGAAAATTGTTATAGATTTCAGCAAACAGGTTGAAGAACAATGGAAAAAAGATGGAAAAAATGGATGTTAGCAATGTGAGTGTGTATTACACGTTTATCTAATTTTAAATTTACTTACATTTGTTTCTATATTTATAGCACAGAAACATTTCAGAATTATCCTAAGTCTCTCAGGAGAAGACAACGTTTTCTTACCTGAAAGCATCAGGTGTGACCCCCTAGGAAGAGCCTTTAGAAGCAGAAATCAGGATAAGCTAAGCTCCTGCCTGTTTTTTTTTCCTTCCCCAAAAAGTTGTAATGCTTCTAAATATTCACAGTGTTTAACTGTGTTTAATGGTTGACAGATCTTGTTAAACCACAGAGTAATAGAGTATTTTGGATTGGAGGAAAGGTGGGTGTCATGGTTTGACACTGGCCAAATGTCACGCACCCATGAAAGTTGCGTGCTTATCCTCCCCTGCCACAGCTGGGCAGAGGAGAGAAAAAAATAACAAAGGGTTCATGAGATAAGGATTGGGAGAAAATACTCCAAGGGCAAAACACACTCAACTAAAGGTAAAAAGGGAATTTATTACTAAGAGTCAGAGGAGGATAATGAGAAGGAAAATAAGCTTTTAAAATACGTTTTTTCCCCCAGCCCCTCTCTCCTTTCCACCGACAGCGCAGGGAGACAGGGGGTATGGGTTTGGTCAGTTTGTCACCCGAGATTTTCTTCTGCTGCTCCAGGAGAGGAGTCCTTCCCCTGTGAGACCATTGGGTCCCTCCCACAGGAGACAGTTCTCCATGAACTTCTCCAGCGTGGCTCCACTCTCATGAGCAGCAGTCCTGCCAAA
>VZRO01000581.1:248362-270752 GCA_013397915.1 Daphoenositta chrysoptera | reverse complement strand
GCGTTGTTTTCCTCACATGTTCTCACCTCCTCCTCTTCTCTGGCTACAAGAAAAACTGTGTACCCTGTGATGTGATTTTCTTCTTAAATATGTTGTCACAGAGGCGTTACCAGCCTCTCTAATTGGCCCAGCCTTGGCCAGCAGCATGTCCATCTTCAGAGCCACCAGGGATTGGCTCTGCTGGACAGGGTGGAAGTTTCTGGCAGCTTCTCCCAGAAGTAACCTCTGTGCCCCCCAAACCCCCCAAAAAACCAAGCCGTGCAAAGCCAGCATAGTGGGAAATAGCCAGTCTGTTTGATAGTCACTATATGGGATATGTGCAGAGATGTCTTTTACTGATAAGATGCTCTTAAGTCTCTCCAAAGACGTAAGAAAAAGAAAGCCATTTGGTCCAACCAGCATCTTTCACTGAACCTTGGCATGTGCTCTTTAAGTGACTTGCCTCTGTAATGTTGAACCCTGCCCTCAGGAGAGAGTGAAGAAGAGATCTATGCATGTAAGAGTAGGGAAAGAGAAAAATCGGAGAAAGTTGGTTTCATCAGGGCCCCCTCCTGCTGGACTAAGGAGGGGAAGCAGCTGGAAGCCAGCAAGGATCACCAGTTAGAGTCTATTGGGGGAATAAAAAGGACTGGAAGAAAAGTGTTTTACCCAGCACTGCAGTGGTTGGAGCTCAGCACCCAGATGTAAGTAGTGGATGGTCTTTGAGAAACACTTAGCATGAATTTTAGTTAAACTCTTATAGCTTAACAGACGACATCTTGTAGCAAAGAATTGAAATATCCTGGAGTAATATAATGAGTTAATAAAGGATCAGCAGATTTAACAGATGTGAATTTTCTGACTCTTGACCTGCAGCTCTCTGCAGCAGGTATAGGTTTTGTCACTAGCTGATGAAAGCTGGTTATTTAGGCATGGACCTGTGTATTTTTATTAGTAAAGCTGTTCATCAATTATTAATGATTTTCATGGTTCCTTTTATTAAGAAGAGCAATAAAGATTTCTTTCTCTATTCTTCAAAATTTAGTCTCTGAATATGAAAGAATAAGAGATAAAGTCAAAGAGAGGATTGGTGATTTCCAAATCAACATGCAGTCTCTTATAAACCTCACATATGCAATGAATAGAGTAAAAATTCTATAATGAAAACCCATTCCTTTTTCATGAATATCTTGTGCTGTGAAAGCTCTGTCAGGCAGTAGTTTTATATCTGAGTGTAAGCAATGAAATGCTGAAGAATGATGTTGTCAGTTGCAAGTTCCGAGGCTTGTTGTTTGCGTTGACCAGAAAGCAAAAATGATTAATGGAAGTAGTACAAAATATTAGGAAATTGCAACTTCTGCTGTTAAGAGAGTTGCATCCTAAGTTTGTTGTATTCGAATTGATTTGAGGTTTGCTTTATAATCTGAAATCAGTTTGTAGGAGGTAAGTGTGTGTCTTTGGGAGAGACTTGTACTGAGGTGGGTGGGGGGAATGGCCCTTGGAGCTTCCTTTCTGCTCACTAGAATGCTGCTGAGCCACAGGCAATGTGCAAGTTCTGCAAAGGGAGAATCCCAGGGAGACTCAAGAAAATAACATAGTGCCCAAAATTCAGGGCTTACAAGGGTGAGATTAACACTTCATGATGAAAATGTCTCTAACAAGATTCCCAGCAGCTAAAAAACAATACAAAAAAAGTCCACTTTCCTCATAAACAAGATTCTGTTTATTGGGCTTTTGTGGCTCCGTGGATGTACCTGCAGACAAAATACAGCCAAGAATGGGATCTGCAGGAGCCATTCTGCTGCATTCACCTGGGTGAGTGGCTGTTACAGCCCCAGCCATCCTGCTAAGGGCAGTGGGGATATTCAGGGGATGGCAGAAGATGACTTGAGCAAAGCCAGCAGACCAGAAAATACAGTCTTTGTGTGGAGTTGGAAAGAAGTCCCACTATAGTGTGAAGAGTTGTAGGAGGATGCCCTCCTGTTCATGGCTTCTGTTCAGGTGGGGCTTCAGACAGGTTGAGCCATGCTCTGTTGTGTTTTCTGTCATACCTTCTTACAGAGCAGTGGGTTAGTTGCTTCTCATTGACTTAGTTTGGGTGAGTGATGATGTTACAGTGTAAATCTGAAAACGCCTTTGTAGTTTGCACTGCCACAAGCCCCACACTTGGACTTGGGAAGGTTTGCAAGGATAGCTTTTAGGGGATCAATAGTTAATTTGGAGTTGGTTACCCTGATTATGTGAGCTTTTGGTACGACCCTAGTAGTGCTTCCCGTAAATGACACAGAGTTGTGCATTGGTTTTATGGGGTTTTTGGTTGTTTGGTTTTGTTTTTCCTTTTTGTTTCTTTGTTTCTGACTTTTCCTTCTCTTAAGAAATTTATCTAGTCTGATCTCTTCCTGGTTTTGAGATTGTAGATTTTTATTCTTTATGAGGAAAACAATGCATTTCAGTCTTACTGCGTTTCATTAACATCTTTCCCTTCAAATATGGCAGCAAGTCACTAAAATTAATATGCTCTTTGTTTGTCTCTTAGCACAGTTTGTTTGCTCAGAAACTCTCTTGCACAAAACTGCAGGCCTTGAACTAGAGTCTGACATGAGTGTGCCTGACTCCACTGCTGATGGGCCTTTAAAAGGTGTCGGTGAAAACTCCTCTGTACAAGATTCAGCTCCTAAGAAGGGATACCCCCTGTGTTTTGCTACTGACGTTGGTTCTGACTTGGTCTGCAGGGCCAACTTCCAAAAGCAGTGAAAGCTCAAGCTCCCATCAACTATGTGCAGAGAATCATCAGTTAAGAAAGGCACAGAGAACTGGATGCTTGTTAATATTCATCCTTAAATGATTTATGAGGCTAAAAGAATAAACAAGTGACACTTTATATTTTGTTACAGCAGTCTCCTGTCCTTGTTTAGTATTGTTAGTGGAGAGCTTGTGTCCAGAAGGGTATTCGGTGACACCGTCAGCTGAATAAGGTCTTTCAGATGCGTCTGTCTGCATTAGTAATGAGAATGCTTGCTCTTGTCTTACAAAGGAACCATTTCTTTTAAATATAACCCCTTCCTTTCCAGTCCCTCCCCAAATGATACCATCCTCAGAATTCTCATTACAGCCGTCTTTCATCCCTTTAACATTGGATGAAAATCTCTTTGTCTTCAAGTTCCTTCAATTATTAATGATTTAGTTGTATTCTTTTTGCCAATTGGTGCAGAGAGAACCCTGGAGGCAAATGTGTATTAGTTATTCCATTTATTCTCTCCTCTTCATTCCTTCTGCAGTCTTTCTTAATAGTGCTGCGCTCCTGGTTTCTCACTCACAGGTTCTGCATCATTGCTTGGGTTTTTTTTATTCAAATATCGGAGCCATTGTGCCCCAAAGACTAACTTTATTTTTGAAACCTTCTGAAATGAGGTAGGGAGCCTTCTTGCAAATGCTGGGAACATCTGTATTTTTCAGTCTCTACTGTGGTGTTAATAAGTGGTCGGACAGTTATCTGAACCAGTTGCACCCCATGGACCAAGTGGAAGTCTGTGGGATGGCAGGTCACAGACTCAGTAAAACTGTTGGCTCCAGATTCTAAAGTACAATCTCAGTGGCATTGTGGAGAGGCAGGGGCCAGCCTTGGAGCCCTCTCCACCCCACTGAGGTCCTCCAGCAGCAAAGAGGGGAGGAGCAGGTGGTATTCACGTGAAAGAGCTACAGGCCTTGTCCTCTGAGAGACTGAGCTGATGTAGTGGGAACCCTATAGGAGCTCCCCTTGGCATTCCTTTTCCAGCCCCAATGTCCCTGAAGCTTTAGGCTTTGCAGCTCTGTGGACCTTAATGGCTATGGGGGCTGAGATTCCCAGCACTCCAGCTGGCCCAGATTAGAAAGATGTGGAGGGAGCAGTGCTATACTCTGCACCAGCAATTCTCATTAGGCTTGGGAAGGATGGAGAGAAGGCAATATAAGTCAGTCCTGTGGCCGCGTGAGTTTTGCTGGAGACTGTACCAGTTGCCCAGTTAGAGAAACGAGATGCCTGCAGGACAATAGGATCCTTATTCTCTTTGTTAAAAATGAAGTCAAGTCACTTGCTAAATTTAAAGGTTTTTAATAAAGAAGAACAATAAGGGACAAAAGATAGAGTAAAAGGATTACAGCATCCAGGTGATGCTGGGTACCCTTGGCACAGAACCAAGAGCACAACTGCTTTAGTGAGACACTTTCTTTATATACATTTCTATTGCATCAGCCTGTTACATAGTCATAGGCAAATGTGTATATTCATACTTTTTCCCGAAAAACATATGGCCTTTAAGATATGTGAGGAATTCTTCTGTATGTTGATTCTTGGAAGATTTGTATATGNTTAAGCTTATAGTTTGTTAGTAGCATTTTAACATATCTTTGGTTAGCTATTTTTCAACTATTTCTAGGGTAAAACAAAAGAAAAAGCATTTAATAATGTTTACATTTCTACAACGTAAGGGTTAATATTATACACATAACATTCATTATTTGCGAAAAGCCAACACAATAATATGTATTTATAACATCTTCAAGGAGGATGCCAGCATATCTAGGCACTGCTCTTGGTGCTCTTTATGTAAAAATAAATACATAAAGAAATAGTTTAAACTTCTTCAATAGCAGGGGTTTTAATTACTGCACACACCATACACACACACGCAAATTTGCTTTTAATTAGCCCAGTGACTAACTCTTTTATTCCCCCCTCCTTTATCCCCCTCACCCATCCCCCCATTGATTTAAAATGTAATTGCTTTCTTGCTTGATCTTCAAAAATTATATTATATGAAAGATTTTTATTACTGTTTGGGTTTTCTGTACTTAGAGAAACCTATCTGAAAACATGTGCTTTACCAGGAAGGATTAGAAGAATGTTTTCCCAAACTCCTTTTTGCTTATGTGGACTCTCCCCAGTTTGCCAATATCTTACTATGCAAACCCCACATTTTAGCATTTTTCCAGCTGAGACACCACCACCACTAAAGAAGACGGAATAATTATCCCAGTGTTTTAGGGGATAGCATCCCCATTAGAACAAATAAAACTGTGATTTGTCTTTATTTGCCCACAGTAAGCCTTTTCCTGTCAAACTACTGCTGAGCTACTTACTCTGGATTTGTCTAGGTATATGTTTGAGGCCTTGTCTCTCAATATGCTGTTCAGGCCTTTTTTTTTTTTCCCTTGGTTTCCTGCTTTTAGATCTGGGAGCTGCTGTGCAGTATGCTGCAATGATCTTGGTTTTGGAAGATGCTTTCCTGTAACAAACTCATCCTAACTTGGGGTGAAACCCTAATTTTATAAATGCAAGATCAGGAGGGGTGAAATGAGTTTACTGGCTTTTGTTACAGACAAACTGATATTGCCAGAAGTATTTTTTAAGTTGTGCTCTTGCCCTGTAGGTATTTAGGTACTTGTAAACTATTTGGTTGTTTATTTTTCCAAAGTCTTTGCAAAAATGGCATTTAACTGATTAGTTTGTAATTTTCCACAGCTTCCTTTCAAGAGACCTTTTAAGAGAGAGTGTGGTGTTTGGGAAGATATTTGTGAAGATAAAGCAGACTCTTGTCTGGTTTGTTCTGAAGTCTTAAATACTCTTTTTGAGTCAGGGAGGATCCACACAACTTTCTATGCTGCATCTACTTTGTTGTGAGTGTTTCTTAAGTTGCTCTTTCCTATTCTAACCTGAAGTTCTGTTTCTTTTTAAAACAATCATATGCAGTATTTGCTCACTTTTTTGCTCACTTGTCTTTGGTCTTGTGAAAATCAAACAGTGTTGAGTAGGTTGAGTCGTAGCCTTCTGTGCATCATCTTTGTTATGCCTCTCTGCGGAACCATGACTTGTCCTGTCTGCTTTTCAGATCATATTGATTCTTCTTTTGTTGCCTTTAATGTTCCTGGCTAATCATAATTCAGTTTGCTCCTTAGCTTCTCTGATTATATTCCCATGGTTTTGGTTTTCCTTATTTATATGGGATTTTTCTCTGTTTTCTGCCTGATTTTTATTTGAATATTAAGGCTCTTAAAAAGCCTAGGATATTCTTCCTATATACTTGTAGAGTTTGTTGTTAAAGCTGCTAAACTCTCTTAATTCTGCCTTTCCTTTCTGGTTGTGTGTATCTCTAGAACCTTGCACAGAGCATAAACCCTTGTATTTTGAGCTGTACATGCTTCTGTTGCCTGCCAAACTGAATGGAAGTCTTCCAAAGAAACTCAGGTAGGATGGTAGAGGAGCCAAGACTGGCAACTCCTCTCTCCATCCTCTCCTCTGCCTTTCCCCCTATTAAATCCAGATCGTGTTCTCCTTGGTGCCCTAGAGTTGCTGTGGGATCACTTTTCTGCTAAACAGTACCATCCTTTGAAACCAGTGTAAACCAGTGTCTGGATGGCTTATAGTAGCAAGAATCCTGGTGGCAGTCATTGAAACAGCAGGAGAAGTTTCCTGACTGATTTGCAGTACTGCCGTTTGGGCCTGTCATCTAAAATGCCATTGATTAAAGTATTACTTGATCTAAAAGAAGGTCACGTCCCTTGAGGTATATGAGATAAGTTCCAAGGCCCTTCATTTATCCAAAAATGCCTTTTGTCTAGTGACTTTCATGTTTTCCACCCAATTCTGATAAACCAGATTTGACCGTAATCACATTACACTTCCCAAAAATCTCCCTGGTGATGGTGATTGGATGTGGCACCCTTCGCTTTGTACCCTGAGCTCCAGGACAGTGTGAGTGCTGCAAAACAGCCGCTGCCTTTCACCCTCGGGGCAACTACCTGGTTCAGATGAGGGAAGTAAGATGAGGGAAGTAAGTGTACAAACAGCTTAAAAATAATTGTGGACAGAACTGCGAGACCAGGGCAAAGAAGGCTATGTTTAAGTTATCTAATCCAAGTCTCCCGTCATTAAACCCATTTTAGTCTTGGTGTGGTAAGTGCTGTGGATTCAGTGGAGCAGTGGCTGACTTAAATGTGTGTAAGCAAAGAAGGAATTGGTATCGTGTTAACCACAGGAAATCTGCTTTTACGGTGATGAAAACAAGAATCAATCATAAGTAGCTAATGAATTA
Source organism: Daphoenositta chrysoptera (assembly GCA_013397915.1). Lineage (NCBI taxonomy): Eukaryota > Metazoa > Chordata > Aves > Passeriformes > Daphoenositta > Daphoenositta chrysoptera. Next base: position 263,703 of record VZRO01000581.1, on the reverse strand, counting down.
GCCTATAGTATCTGCTCTGTTCATTTCACTGTAAATGTGATAGTCAGAATCCATTAAGAAACCCTTGCAAGCGATTCCTCTGCAAAGACAGTATCTGTAACATATAGTGCACACTGCCAGGCCTCCTTACCTTTATCTGAAATGCTACAAGAGTGTGCATAAATACAGATTCTGATCCAGGGGCACTCAAGTCAAGGAAGGGCTTCTGGTGGTTTTAGCAGGGCTTTGTCTTAGAGGTCAGAGTGGTTGTTAACCGTGGTTGGTTTTACTGGAAATCTGCTGTCTGGGAAGGGCAGGTATTGGACAGGCTCAGCTGCACGCAGAGGACCTGGCTGCCCATGTTAAGAGGAGCTAAGCTGTTGCATCATTCTGGCAGTGCCACATCTGAGCCCATGTGGGTCAGGCTGACAGCCAGCAGCGTTCTCATAAGGCTGCTTTTGTTGTCTCTCCTCCGAGGTGAGGACAGAGCTGCTTCCCCTCCACACGGCTCAGCTGCCGGGAGCTCTTCCACGGTTTTCTGCCTGATTGCCTTCCTTACATAAAGCGTTGCTAAGTGAGAAGCTGTTGAAACCAATTGTGCTACATGTTACTACATGTTAATGCAATTTCTACTGCCTGTCTGGTTGGTTTTGCTGTCGAAGAACACAGTTAGCTGAGCTAACCAAATTTAAAAAAAATTGTTGAAGGAAAGTATGTACGTAAGAGAAAATAATCACCTGGCAGCTTTTAGGAAGGCAGTAGTTAGCTGATAGAGAACATATTTCTGAGAAAAGATTGATCTTTAAGTTAAGGAGCAAATACTTTGCAATGAAAGGGGTAACAGATATCAACCTGTTTCAGGCAAACCTCTACTTTCAATGCTGCATTAACTACATGCCACTGTCCTATTGACTGAAAAAAAACTTACATATTTCCCTAAATATAAATGGTATTTGAATTTAAATACTGTCCAAAACCTCTGATTAGACAAACAGATAAACCTGTGTATTCCACATTGCAATTACTGCTTTATATGTCTTTAAGGCCATGCCAGCTTTGTTTATATTTTAATTGCAAGTTTTGCAAAATCTGCTTCAACAAATGATTCCTTAGTTTAGAATATTTTGTTTGTAAATTTAATACTGAATCATATCTAAGGCTTTCATTACAAGTTATGACATGACACTTAATTTAAAAGCATTAGGTTACCTGATTTAGTGAAGTACAAACTGATATAATAATAAATTCTATTACAGTAGCTGTGATATTTTTCAGTAAGCAAGTTTTTGTCTTGACTCATCACCCCACTGGTAGGCCAGGAGAGAGAAAAGGTGAGAACAAGTGGTTCAGATTCTATCTGCAGTATTTTCTTAGTCATAAACCATGTGATAGGATGAAGAAACAGTTGGTGTTTCTCTTTGATGCTCAGCTTATTACGTGCACTACCATCAGGACAAGGGCTGTGTGTTCACTCATACTATCTTAGAGCCTCCCAGTAATTCAGATGGCCTTCCAAGAGCAGTGGAGTCACAGGACTCTTTTAGGCTGTACCACACATCAGATATCTTTATAATGTTTCAGTGATTCTCTGAGATGGAGGTTTGCTTCTGCCGTGTCAAAATCTGGGGTGTGGTTACTCACTCATCTCTTTGCTTTCCCTTCGTGAATGGATTTTGAGTTTGGGGTGTTCGGTTTTGCCTAGCTGTCAGTGACACTAGCACCCCAGAAGCGGCAGGCAGAACAAATAGTGAGACCAAGCTGTCCCCTCCACATGCAGTACCCTGGATGGAGGGGATGGTTTATTTTGGGGTAACTATACAAAAGCTTTTGTTACAGCTGTTACTAGTATCTCTACCACATATACATGCAAGGCTTAGGGACTAACAAACACATTTCATGAATTTTGCTTTCTTATTCTTTTGTTCTCACTGGTCTCTAAGCTAGAAACTAAGCATTTCCTCAGAAAGCCAACGAATTTGGTAGCTTCAAAGGGTTAAGTGCAGTATTGGTTGTTCTGAAAAACAGACCTTGGAGTATTTGAATTTCCTACATCTTCCAGCTTGATTTTAGTGACATGTTGGCACAGAGAGAAATAGAAAATCCCTTTCTAGATATTCCACATATCGATTATTTAGTTGAGGAGAGTCAGCTAGGATTCACAAAAGAGAGATCATGCCTGAAAGTATCTGTCTGACAAGTTTAAAACAAATAAGCTGAAGTAGGGGAAAGAGAGGCCATAACATATCTGGGATTTGAAGACTCATTTATATAACCATGCTGCACAGAAGCCCATGTTTTATCAGCTTGTGTGTCAGTGGGTGCAAGAGAGCTGGCCATGATAGTCAGCATGAGGGGATGCCTGGATGAATGCTGGGAAAGGGTAATGTCACCAGTACAGGCTGGTTTTTTCGGTGGGCTGGGAGGAAGGACAGATGAGTCCTGTAAAGATGTTGAAATCTGCTATGGATACAAAGCTGGTGGCACCACTGGTGTAAAGGGAATAATGTGATTAAAAGGGCCCTGGACTGGCTGCATGAGGTGGGCAGATCAGCTCCGGCATGCTTGTACTTTGAGGAGAAGACTAAAAACAAAACCAGGGCCCCCGTGAATCCTGAAACTTTCTAACTTGCCTTGAAATCCTTGTTACCCACAGAGGCTGCTAACTGGGCCTGTGGCTTTTCCCTAACTGCTCCCCATCCATCCTCTCTGTTCTCAGTAACCACAGAGAGGAGGACAGTGACTCCAGCCTTATAGCCTTCCTCACTACATAGCCCTGGTGAAAGAGCTAGCATGCTAAACTGCCTGTGTTTTTCTAGAATTTATTACTGCTCCTCTATTTTGTTTTTCCCCTGCCTTGAGAAGGGGAAAAAAAAATAAAAGCAAGTTTTTCCCTCAAATGGATGGTAAAACAGATAGTCTGATGTTTATTACTACTGCAGAAGAACAGACAGTATTTAGAGAGTCTGGTAAAGCATTTGTTTCCTCTCAAGCTCTCCAGAAGCCAGAAATCCCCAGCATTGTTTCAAATGCTAAGACAATAGTGAATAAAAAGAAAATTCCCTGTTCCAGGCCTACTTTTACCAGAGTGGTGCAGTTCCTATTCAGTAGACCTATGCCTCTTAATCTACATCACTGATGACATTGGAAGCTATTTTAGACTTTGCATAAAATGTTCATCCAGTCTTTGCTAAAAAAGAAGCAACCAACCCACAAGTCCTTTGTTAAACACTGGTTACAAGGCTTCAGCAGTGATTTGGGTAGAAAGATCTTAGGGTGAGGTTGTGGAAGTGTCTTGCTTTGTTTGGGAACAGAGGTCATGTGTGACCTTGGGAAAGCCCAAACCGATGATGGTTCTTTCATCCACCTCGCCCTCCTCATTATCCTGGAAATGAAGAGAACACTGCCATTATTACCTCTTTAGGGTTTTGGCTCTGCTAAGTTATAACGGCAGCTGTCTTCTGTTTTGCCTAGCATGTTGCACAGAGGGACCCAGTATGCAGCTGGACAGTAATGAAATTGAGTTCATTATCTTGTGTGAATGTGATAATGAAAAATAAACTTACCTGAACCAGCAAAATCTTTTAAGAGTTTAGATAGGCCTCAGTCACAGTCTCACCACCTCCTTTACTGAGATTGTAAATGTCTTTACTCCTCTTTGAGAGGTGTACAGTGCTGAAAATATACTTTAATTATTTCCAGGACTTTGACTTGTCAACTTCCTTACATTTTTATTTTCACTGTGTTGGGGTGCATTGATTTTATGTGAAGAGTTTCCTGCTTCTGTGACTAAGCCAGGTAAACATGAGGTTAAATGTCAGACAGGGTTGAGTGTTTTCTGTATTCCAGCATCTGTCTGGATTAGGTCTTCATCCCTGTCTCCTCCTATGCCTTTTGTCTTGTCAGAAGTATTCTTATAGGTATGGAAACATATCGCAGGGCAGCCAGAGCAAACTTGATGATTAAGATGGTTTTTATTTGCAGTATCTTAAGATGAAACCATTTACCATGGGCTGTTTCAGCAGATTGTGTCTCTGGAAATGCTTGCATGGGCAGACTGAAGGTGATTTGGGTGGCTGGTTGAAGATTCATCCCTAGGCTCCAGGGTGCAGGACGCAGGCTGGCAGTATGTATCCATCCCTTGTGAGCCATGTGAGTTCCATTAGGAACCTCTGAGAGAAATTGCAGGACAGTTTTCAGGACGACTTCTTATTCTTCTACCATCCCAGCTCCGTGATGTTGTTGCTGGGACTTCCCAGAGCTCCTGGTTGTTTTGGGGGAAGAGTGGCTGGTGAAGGGGAACTGTAGAAATGAGGGAGAGATCGTAGCAGTGCTGTGAAGAATCACCAACTCGTAAATGGTGGAGCTGAGGAAGATGAGGGCAGGATTAGGGTTTCCTTGGTTTCTGCAGAGGATGATCTCTGCAGTGGGAGGTTTGGCAGCAGCAGGAACCTCTTCCCATGAGTCACAGGAGGCTTTTTCAGAGGAAAGGTCTAAGAATTGCGCTAGTGCCTCTCTTGCTCGTTTTTTTGTGTTCCTTCCAAAAGGCCTTTTTGCTGCATGTGGAACCTGCTCCACTGTCATCCTTGTCCCATACAGCCTACCTTCCTCCATTTCCTCATTCTCCTCACTGCTGTGGTGGTTGAGAGAGTGGGGGAAAACTGTCAGCTCAGGACAGATGCTCTTAAGTTACTAGGATCTGTTTATAGCAGTGAGGGTGGAATTTCTGTTTGATGCAAAGGTTGATGGATGTGTGAAGTCATCCTGTGGTTGTGGGGGAAGGCAGAAGAGAATTGATTCCCTTTGCAGCCCTCAACCCCCAAAGTTTTGGGAGAGAACCCCTGGAAGTCAATGGGAAATTTGTTACTCCTTCCTGGAAGCCCCTTGTCCCACTCAAAGGTAAATGGGGTTTGTTAGACCTCTCCCAGACTTTGCGGTAGGGAGATGTTTCCTTTTCCTGTTGATAGCCTTCCCTGTCACGTGCTCTGCTGTCACGGGGACTGAGAAACACCAGCTTACTGTGGGAAAGTGAACCTAGTTGACTTCTGTGTCCTGAGTGCAGGGAAATTTAAGCTTGTCTTCAGTCCTTAAGAGTGTGCCGGGCTCATTGGTTATTCCTGACTGCTCCTTTGCTGTGTATGCTGTTTCATTACAAACTTAAAATGCTTGAAAACAAACCAGTTCATCTTTTAATTTTTCTCATATTATTTTGAAAAATTCATTTATGTTCCTCTACCCCTTCTTTGCTAGCCCTCCACAGCTGAGCTGTTGACCTCCCTAGGTCCTCACCGAATACTGGGTGATTTCCAAATTCACAGTTTCCTTTTCCTACTGAGATGAATATTGCCCTGAAGAAAGCCTTGGAATAGGAAGATGAGATCAAAGCAGACACAACAACTGAATAGTGGTTTCAGTAAAACTGAAGTCCTCACTTCACAAAGAACTTGTTTTTGAGCTGAATTGTGCAGTGAGCCCTGTTATACTCTTGTATTAGTCCTAAAGGGTCCCTGCTTGCCCCTACAGTCCTGCAGCACTTCTGCATTTTCCGTGGTTTTATTTTCCCTTGGTGTGAATAAGCAAATGCAAGGCTTGAATAATAGCACAGTCAAGCTGATTCCAACACATGAACAGAAGCACTAGATAGAAAAATAAAAGGGAAGAGGGAATTGCCTTCTTGATCCTTAATCCAGAAAATACTTAATTCCTCCAGACCTCCTTTTTGTCGTGTACTGTCCATAAACCCTGTTTGGGATTTGGATCAGCATCACGTCAGAAGCCGGGTGCGCTGCTGCCTGTGTGCAGTGCAGGCTTGTGTGTGTCTGGCAGCAGCACAAAAGAAACCAGTTGATGATATTCATGGGATTAAAGGCCTGATTCCTGAGGATACACTTGGTTGGATGCAATTAAAATGCCTGTCAGGCATTTGATACCAGCAACCCCCTGACAAACTGCTTCGGCAGCCGCGAGGTACAGCATCCTATTGTAAGTGGATGATGGCGGAGCCGGCTGGCTTGTCATCGTTCTCGAAATTTCTGCGTCCAGTGAATTCCCTCTTCCTCTCCCACCCACCCCCTTTTCCTTTTCACCACTGCGGGGACTTTTTTTAATTTGCGGTTTTCCTTTTCCTGGCGTACACGTGGTAGATACAAGCTGGTGGCTTGCAGACTGCGTCTGTCTGGAGACAGGCAGCGAGCCGATGGATAACAGCACTCCAGGAGAATGATTATGCAGCAGTTATCTAAGGATAGGTTTTTGTGGTATGGCAGTGTATGAGCTGGTAATGATTTTATTCAAAAAATGTCAGCTTTGTTTGCTTGTTGAGAATTTGAAAGAGTTATACCTTTGTGCTGAAGCTTTTTGGATTTTGTCTGCTGCAGATTAAAATCTGTAGCAGTGCACACTGGATGAATTCAAATTAATAGGTAATAAGCTTATGTGGATTTGTTTATAAATACATTGATGCATGCATAAAGTGTGTTATATGCAGACACACCTTCATACACAAATGACTGGAAATATTTATACATTTTTGTCTTTGTATCATAGAAGAAAAACTTTTCTCATAGCTAAAAAACTACTTTTCAGCAAAAATTAAGTGTTTTCAGGGTTTTTTTGCCCCTTCCTTTGTTTTGTAATAACAGATTCTTCAGTGTATAGTCTTGGATGCAGCGTGCTGATTGGAATCTTCTTGTTCAAAGATCAGAAAGGTAGGACACCTCTCTTTAAATGTGGGAATGAATGTGGTACTGGGTGCGGTTTGCTCTTTGTTATTTTGTTTTTCTATTTTGATTTAAACAATAGTTGGGGTTTTTTTTTGTTTTTGTCAGCTTTGCAGAGATTTTCAGATTGTTGTGCTAGGCACGGTGAAGTTATTTTTGATGTGTAAGCGTATGCTCCGGGTAACTAATTAGTCATTTCGGCTGCAGCTACCAAAGGGCAAGATACAAACCTGAATACTTGTCTATTGTCTTGTGTTGGTATAACGAGTGTGCAAGCTGCCTCCTGTCATACCACATGTGGGGTCCTAACACTGATTTTAGCATCAGCAAGGACAGGGATAAACTCGCAGGCTTGTTCTGAGCAGGTGCAATCTCTCCCAGGAAAGCAGCTCACACAGCTCATAGTTCCAGCAGCCTGTCAGTGCTGGGTGAGCATCTGTCTGATGGCTTTTTGACATACCACTGGCACTTCAGAAATTATGTCTGCATATCAAAAGGAGGAAAACAAGCTGGGTTTTTTTGACAATGCCATTGCTAATTCCCAGGAGTAGCAGTTTATTGTCCTTTTCTCCTAGTACCTTTTGGCTGTGGTCACTTTAAACCCTTCCCCCCTGTAAAGTAAAGAGGGAGATAAAACGTTGCAGAATAAAATCTCTAAGTTACTTTGTATTGGACTTCCAGGCATGTCAGGTAGCTAAGGACGACAGATTTCATTGATTTTCGGTGAGGACTGTGTTCAAAAAAAAAAGAAAAAAGAAAAATCTCCTTCCCCTTGATGGAGAGAGGGAAAGGTATATCTATCTTGAATTAACTTCTTAGGTACCAGTTCTCACCCAACAGCTACCAAACCAGACTTTATGATGTTCTTCTCTGTTATGGTGTCCTACAGGTGATCGTACTTCTTAAACTCTGCATTTAGACTTGGAGGGAATGTGTGCAATCAAAACATGCATGTGTCTTTAGTCTGAAGTTTTAGGGGCCTTTTAAAAACTTGAAACAAAACCACAGAAATTTTTCTGGAAAGGCAGTTATGTTTCACTGTGTGAGAAAGCCTGGACTCCTGAAATGGCCAGTGTGGGTCCCCAGACAGGCAGGAATCCCAAGCCAGAACCTGGGTACTGGCAAGGGTGTGGGCCACTGGTAACAGCAAAACATGCCTCAGAAAAGTGATGAATAATCAATGTCATTGAAGTGAATTTCTAGGACTGGTTGATAGGTGCTGTTTTCTGAGGGAAAGCATTGTGAATTTTTCCAGATACTCTCTCTCCTTTTTCTTACATACAATTCTATTTTTTGTTTTCCTCTTCTACACATCTTTCCATTCTCTTGGCCCTTGTATTTTTCCTGTCTTTGGCAGAAGGCTTTTTACCTAATAGATTTTCGTGGCTAAGTAAAATTCTTGAATTCTTTACTTACTAGTTTATCTTATCTGCTTTTAATACTGTTTCCTCCTGATACCAGTTATCACTAAACTCATTGAAATAGAAAAGCCTGTAGTAAATAGTGTATAAAATGCTTTAATTTGTGAAAAATGCATTCAGCAATTTGATTTTAGCTAAGAGTAAGTCCCTTCTCTTCCCTCTACTTTTAATTTCACTTCCATTGTCCAAGGCAACAAGCCAAACTGCAGTCTCATTCTGATTTCATTAATGTTTTGCAAACTCTGTCTCAAGGACTAATATTGCTTGTTGGGCTTGATGTCAGAATCCAAGGTTTTGCTGCAGCATTGGAGAAGGGGAAAGGAAGGATCTCTTGCAAATAGAAACAATGGCATTGTTAGCAGACAAGTAGAACTGCCTAGTTTTTATAGTATTGGTGGATAAAGAGTCCGATTAGTTGACAACGTGATCCCTTCAGATCCCAGCAGGTTTTCATCTGCTGTGGAAATGTCTCATGTCCTGTGCACAGCATCTTATCAGTCCTCTATGGGATCCTAAAAACAAAGAAAAGGCATCAGCTATTTGTTATTATATCAGAGTTGGTGGAGACTGGATTTTTTTACTACATATAAAAATACATATACATTTCTTATACATCTGATTTAGCAGTCATTTTAGCCTCCTCCTTTTATCTTAGCTTTTAGGATTCATGTTACAAATCATTCCTTTGGGCTACAAAGAAGAAAATGAGATGTTGTACTGGCAAAAATGGAAATTATTTTGAACAATCTAATTTTCTTGACGAAGAAATAAGGGGCACTTAGGCTGTAAGAAGAGAATTAATTCTAGATAGACATGTCTTAAAAATCCTGTGGCCACAGCGGTAGCATAAGTTGGCTTGGAATATCAAAAGAAAAGCATTTTATTAGCTAATACAAAAAGGCATCAGAAGCCAGGGTGTGCAGTGTCAATGAGGTGTGCTGGATTACAGTTTGTGGACTCCAAGGCATCCACCCAGGATTACGTGGTGTTTGGCACTCACCTTCAGTTAAACCTATGACATGGTGGCCACATGCGCCAGAGGCATCCAGAAGAAACATGTGGTGTCAGGTAATCTCCAGGGCTCACCTGCAGGGAGCAGCTTCGGGAGTGAACTCGGACCTCCATGTCTGCCCCTGCCCTGAGATCATCATCTGTTTTCTAACTCCGCTCGTAATGACCTTCACAGAGGAGGTAAGGAGGCCATTTGCTTTATGACTGTTCTAGGCTGGGTCTCAACATCCTTGGTTTGCTTGCTAGGTTTGGGGTTAGATCACCAGTATTAATGTTGTCTTTTCCTATGGTTACATGAAACAAATAGTGGTTTGAGCATTGGAATGAATGGTGCTGACTTTGATTTATGTCTTGTGCTTGATGAACAATTCTCCGTGAAGATTTTCCTGCTGTTTCACTGATTAGAAAGACTGTCTCCTAGGCAGATCGTTTGGTGGCAAATAAGGGTCCTATATTACAGCTTTTCTTTCAGCTGCAATGTGAGCAGGGTCACTTGCAGGGTCTGCTTTTCTTCTTGAATGTCAGTTTTCATGGGACTTGTAGGAAGGTAGTTACCTCTGTAACAAAACAAGCTGAAGTTGGTCAAGGGACTCAAAGGTTACTAGGTGCAGAGAACATAATCTGCATAAAACTGGTTTTCAGTGGCTAAGACTGGAGCTAATATATCCTGATAAAAGTTCTTTCATATGGATTTGCATCTTGTGTCCTCTCCTCCCCTGCCACAGGTTCCACTATCCCAGTTTCTGTGTGGCCGTGTGCTGCCAGCTGGGCAGGACATGGTGTGCTCTAGAGCTGCTCTGGCTGCTGACTGGCCATTGTGTGCATGTGCTTCCTGTCTGGAAGGTCAGAGGCAGTGAGTGGTGAGGTTATGGCAGTGCTTTTTTCATTTAAGGAAGGATTCATTTTATTGTTGGTTTTCATTTCTAGGAAGAAAAGAAGTTTCTGTCCTTAATACTCTGTCAAGCTATATTTAAATATTAAAACTAACTGGGATAGTTAGAGAGCAGAAGCTTGGTTTAGTAATGTTGGAAAGGACGCTGTTTAACCTGTCAAGAAAGTAATCATTAAAGCACAAGAATCCAATGGAGGATGAACTGGACCAGGAGCTGGGCTGACATGGCCTCAACTGGAGGAAGAAGGTGCACCTGATTAGGTGCAGGCCTGTGGTTTCTGTGAACAGTTGTAAACTGTCGGGTTAATTCCCAAAAGTTTATGTCCTCTTTCTCTTCCCTATTTTCTTTGTCTCCAAAACAGACAAAGAAATGCCGATGTATTTCTCAGGAGGAGTATTCATCAGCTTCGCAAAGTGATCGAGATCCTTGGTTACAGGAAGCTGTGAAGCTTGGTCATGAGACTTAGTATGGTGGGTTTTGTCTTAGCTGCAGTAACAAAGGTGTTTGTGGCATTACTGCAGTAGCAGTAACAATAAAAATGTTAAAATACATTTACTAAGGCTTGATTTCTGCCAGCTTCACCCATCAACTTAACTCTTTCTTCTTCTTTGCTGTATTGAAATACATTGTGATCATAGAGGTCAGTGGTGACATTTAAGATGTTAATGAATAAATAGTAATCAATTAATCTGTCCCATTTAATACAAAAGAATGGCTGTTTCCTGATGGACACTTAGTTGGCATACCAAAGCTGGGAAAAGCAGAGTCTGTATTGCCAGTAGCATGCTAGGAAAAAACCTCTATAGCAGCGATGCTGCTGACTCATGTTTTATAACCCTGGAACATTCCCTGAAAGGCTGGAGGTGCAGATTAACTTCCTTTCCCCATCCTGGTCAGGGGACAATTCATTCCATTATTTGCCACCAAGTGAAGCCTCTAGATAGTTATGCACTGCTGCTGTTTTCACTGACCTTTTATGGAGTGCATTAGCATGGAGCTTGCGAGAAATCATGGGCAATTTATTTTAATACATTGGGTGTCAGACAGTGCTAAATCACAGAAGCTATTTACATTTATTTTCTGAGTCATCCTGGTTCTTGTGATAAGGTGATTTTTTTAGTGTATATGGTTAATATACTGCACTTATCTCTAATTTTTCTTATTTGGTGTGTATATTTTCCCTTAAAAATGCAAATGTATGCCTTAATTGGCAAAAAGAAAATGAGTTACGTGTAAGGAGGTGCCTTTCTTTAGCCTTTTCATTGTCAAGGGGAAGGGGTTCATGACTGCTGGAGACAGGAATAGTGCAGTGAGGGAAAGACCAGAGATCTGTATTAAGTGACAGGATAAAACTCCCTGTATCATCCAGTTGCCTCTGTCTCTGTGCTTCCTTCCACATGCCCAAAGGGACCTGAGCACTCTGCTCCTCCTCAGCATTGTAGCTTTTGATATGGAGAAGCTTGATCTTATGGTAGAATTCATAGCCCTGAATTTGGCTGGGGAGAAGAAGATACATGAGACAGCTGTGGGGACTTGCACAGCCTCGAACACCTATTTCCCCTGTTTGAGGTACAGATGTGGAAACAAATTCACAACACGTCTCTGTGAATAGTTCCTTGACAAATCCCTGCCAACTGTAAGAACAGGGCAGCACAGTCCAAGGGTAGGTAGTACAGCAGAGAGGAGATTGTGCTGAACTGGTGTCTCATTTTTGCTCTGGAGAAAGCCCCTAGTTCTTCCTGCTCTGTAGTGCCAGGAGCACTGTTCACCTGCCCGTACGCCCCTGTGCTGCTGGGCTGGAGTGTTGGTCAGTGTGCTCTCAAGGCCGCATCCGTGCTTCTGGCAGCACTGCACAGGACAGAAAATCTGCACTGGCAAGAGAGACTTCTAAGCATGTGAAACTCCAAATCAACTACCGACGTCTTATATTGCAAATTATCAGCTCAGAAATACCAATAAAAACCCTTGTGATGCTCAGAGAAGATGTAAAATACAGTTCCAAGAGAGCAGCAGTCCCTCGCCTGTGTAGTGCTGCCAGCACTAGGGGCTTTCTCCAGAGCAAAAATGCGACACAATTCAGCACAATCTCCTCTCTGCTGTACTACCTACACTTAGACTGTGCTGCCTTGTACTTAGAGTTGGCAGTGATTTATCAAGGAACTATTCACAGAGATGTGTTGTGAATTTGTTTCCACATCTGTACCTCAAACAGCAGAAATAGGTGTTCGAGGTTGTGCAAGTCCCCACAATGTCCCATGTATCTTTTTCTCCCCAGCCAAATTCAGGACTATGAATTCTACCATAAGATCAAGCTTCTCCATATCAAAAGCTACAATGCTGAGGAGGAGCAGAGTGCTCAGGTCCCTTTGGGCATGTGGAAGGAAGCACAGAGACAGAGGCAACTGGATGATACAGGGAGTTTTATTTTTTAAAATACTTGAGGCTGAGGTGTCATGGAGAAAGGGCAGCAGGAGTGGAAAACACAGGGCTGTAACAACATGGAGGTTGACCGGGCTCTGCCTTTGGGCACTCTAGCCCTGGAAACCAGCCTGCCCTATTGGGATTCAGCACTGCTGCATTGTTTTTCCCTTGTATCCAGCCCAGAGCACACCAGAAGACAAGCTCACTGGTAGTTCCAGCTTGCCTTTGTCTCTGTCTGGAATCAGAGGTGTAAGAGCTCTGTCTGCAGTCATAGTCTACCTGAAGTTGTCTCTGGCTGGGGTTAGAGAAGGGACAAACACACAAACGTTTCATAATTTAGGACAGAACTACCTGGTTTAGGATTTCCATAGTTGCAACAGTTTAACTGAAATCTGTTTAAGGATGGATTTACTTGCATTGACCCAAAACCCTTCTCAGTGCTTTTTAGTGGGATTATGGTGGCCTGGCGGATGAATTGGCATTAGAATCCTCTATGTTGACAATGGGGTGTAAACTTTGTTTATGATAGATCAAGATGGCTGATACCTGTATTGATAAATGCATATTAAATCTGGGCTTTGTTGTTGCTGCATTTCGAGTGTATCCCAGCAAGTCTGTGTTGCCAGGCCTCATCCTGGAGCTACAGCCGGGTGTTGTCGCAGTCGGCCATGGCCCGGCTGCCTACAACATTTCGATGACAAAAGAAAGAGGAAGGATGCTTGCGTGAGGATTCCACGGAGCTGCCTGTTCACAGTTCCACGAAGGGACCCAGAGGCAAAGACGGAAGTAAAGAAAGTCCATGGGTTATATATGGGGGCAGGAGAGCAGCAGGGCCCACTGGGCTGAGGGCACAGGGGCGGTACCCGGGCGGAGCTGAGGTACAGGAACCAGTGGGGAAACAGCGAGGAAGGGAAAAGGGAACAAGGGCCAAGGGGCCAACGGGATAGTGGGGCTGGGGTACATCAGCACAATGAACACAACACCTTGGGAGAGGTGCCAGCCATGCCAGCCCAGGGGGGCACCCAGAGCCCCTCCCTGCAGGGGACCACTGCAGCCCCTCCCTGTCCCAGCCCACCGACCACCACAGGGTGTAATCCTGGCCACCCTCAGAGGGGTTCAGCCACTCTCAGGGTCACCTATCCAGTGAGGACAGTTCCCTGACCCAGTGACATTCTGCTCCCGTGGCTTCCCCAGGCTTCTGGCAAAGTCGAGTGTAGTCTGACTGTTGATCTTGTGTCTTTAAAATTTATGGGAAATTGGAAACACACATACTTCACTTTTAAGTGAAACAAGGTGCAGTTGAATGTGCAGTGAGCTCCTCACTCATAATACATATTCTGCTAGAGCCAGTGAGCAGCTCCTACATGTATCTCTGAATCTCTAAAGGACAAGACAACATCTGAGTAATCTTTTCTTGGGTTTAGCAACATGATGATAAAACTGAAGGAACATTAGAAGCCGAAGAATGAGTCAAGATGGCACTGATATTTTTTTATAGGCATAATAAAATAGAAGTTAAAGCTACAAATTGAGAACCTCAGTAATGTGCTGAATGCTCTCAGAGAAGACAGAAAGCTAAGATTTAAAATTCTGTGATCCCCCCTCATCCCACAGTCCTATGCATATGCAAAAGGAGCCTACATCTCTTTCCAGAACCCACTGGGGTCCACAGAGGTTTATGCTCTCAGCACGTGGTGCTGTGGGCTCACTGTACTCAGAGCTGCTCTTTATGTCCCCCTGAGCAGAAGCTTGGTTTTTCCTTGGGTGGATGTGCAGTGCCCAGGAGAACTGAGTCCTCTTCTTGGCCATGAAGTATAGCTGCAGTACAGCTAAGCATATTAACAATCATTAAAGTAAGAATTGGTGCCATTATTTGTAGTGGTGGTGTTATATAATGAGTAATAAGAACAGCAGTACTTGTAAGGGCAAAGTGAGACATGGGCAGAACTCACTAACTGTGACAACCTTCACTGCAACATCCATAGAATGCCTTTGAGGGTCTAAATGAATGTGCTTAGTCTTAGGTTCATGGTATTTAGTATCTGTCGGTGATTGAAAACATGGACCCAGTCCGGCAGGGAAACGGAATCATTTATTTAAACAAAGAAGCTGGTTTTATGGACTTTTCCAAGGCACATTATTTCCTGACATGGCAACCTTCACTACACAACCCCTCACACATGGCCACATCAGCAGCACACTTTCTAAATGTCCGTCTGTGGGGTGATGACATGCTGTTCACCGTCTGTCAGCTTCCAGCAGGCTCCTCTCCGTAGGGCTCTGCCTGTGGCATCTCCTGCCCCCAGGGTCCGGTGGAGACAAGCCTCTCTGTGCTGCCATGTCCTCCTTTGTGCTGCCATGTGCCTCTGCAGGCACAGCCCACAGCCCACTGCTCAGCTCTATCCCATCTCTTCCCATAAGTGTCCATTAGTAAATACGTCTCTCAGCAAACACTTGTGGAAGTAATTATGAAAAGGTAAATTCAAGACTGATGTATACAACTACTAAAAGCAGTTTTACAATTGTATACTAGCCAGTATGTGTAAAAACTTTAAATACCAATGTGTGCATTACCAGGGGGAAACTTGAGCACTTTAGTGATTAATTATAGAACAAAAGAGATGGAAACCATGTTCCATGACACAAGTAATGCATCCATGCAGCTTGTAGTTTGCAAACCATAAATAACTCCCTGAAGGAACTCACTAATGAATAAAAATCCCCAAAGAAACAAAATCAAAAGAAAAGAAAAGAAACAAACAAAATCAAGGCAGAGTTCTCTGTTGTTGCTTGGCACTGTCATTCTGAACTGTTGCACATCTCTTGGTTCCCATTAATTCTGCTATGTCCCCTTAGTGTTGTATTTTGCAACTCTTGGAGTGGGTGGGGGGGTGGGTGTA